>JAEAOA010001207.1:152500-447746 GCA_016746295.1 Potamilus streckersoni
AAAAAAAAAAACTTTTTTTTTCCCCCAAAAATAAAAATTTTTTTTTAAAAATTTAAAAAATTAAAAAAAAAAATTTTTTGGGAAAATTTTTTGGTTTTTAAAAAAAATTTTTAAAAATTTTTTTTAAATTTTTTTTTAAAAAAAAATTTTTATAAAATTTTAAAATAAAATTTTTTGGGGGTTTTTAAAAAAAAAAATTTTTTTTTTCCTTTTAAAAAAAAAAAAACCCTTTATATAAAAAAAATTTTTTTTTAAAAAAAAAAAAAAAAAAATTTGGAAAACTTTTTGCTTTTTTTCCCCAAATTTTCCCAAAAAGGGGGGGAAAAAAGGGTTTTTAAAAATTTTAAAAAACCCCCCCCAAAATTTTAAAAAATTTTTTTTTTTTTAAAAATTTTTTTTTTAGGGGGGTTTTTTTTTTTTTAAAAAAAAAAATTTTTTTTAAAAAAAAAAAAATTTAAAAAAAATTTTAAAAAAATTTTTTTTTCCCCCCCCTTTTTTTAAATTTCCAAAATTTTTTTTTAAAAAAATTTTTTTTTTTTTTAAAAAAAAGGGGGGTTTGGAAATTTGGGGTTTTTTTAAACCCTTATTATTTTTTATTTTTAAAATTTTTTTTTTTTTTTTTTTTTCAAATTTTTTTTTTTTTTTAAATTCTTTAAATTTTTTTATAAAAATTTTAAATTTTTTTAAAAAAATTTTTTAAAAAAAAAATTTTTTTAAAAAACCCCCTTTTTTTTAAAATTTTTAAAAAAAAAAAAAAACCTTTTTTTTAAGGGGTTTTTTTTTTTAATTTTAAAAAAATTTTTTTTTTAAAACCAAAAAATTTTTTTTTTTTAAAAATTTTTTTTTTTTATAAAATTATATTTTAAAAAATTTTTTTTTTTTAAAAATTTTTAAAAACCCCCTTTTTTTCCCCAAATTTTCCTTAAAGGTTTTTTAAAAAAATTTTTTTTTTTTAAAAAAAAAGGGAATAATGTAAAATTTTTTTTTTTAAAAAAAAAAAGGGGCCCTTTTTTAAAAAAAAAAAAAAATTTTTTTAAAAAAAAAAGGGGGAAAATCTTTTTTTGAAAATTTTTTAAAAAAATTTTTTTTTTTAAAAAAAAAGGGGGGAAAAAAGGGGGTTTTTTAAAAAAAAAAAGTTAAAAATTTTAAATTTTAAAAATTTTTTTTTAAAAAAAAAAAAATTTTTTTTAAACCAAATTTCCCGGGAAAAAAATTTTTTTGGAAAAATTTTTTTAAAAATTTTTTTTCCCCTTTTTTTTTTGGGGAAAAAAAAAAGGGGGAAAAAAAATTTTTTTTTAACAAATTTTTTTAAAATTTTTTTTTAAAAAAAAATTTTTTTGGGCCAAAAAAAAAAAAACCTTTGGAATTTTAAAAAAAATTTTTTTAAAAAAAAAAAAAAACAAAAAAAAATTTTTTTAAAACCTTTTTTTAAAAAAACCCCCTTTTTTGGAAAAATTTTTTTGGGGGAAAAAATTTTTTTTGGGGGGAAAAAATTTTAAATTTTAAAAAAATTTTTTTTTTAAAAAAAAAAAATTTTTTTTTTTTTTTTAAAAAAAAAATTTAAAAATTTTTGGAAAAAAAATGGGAAAAAAATTTTTTTTTTGGGGGTTTTTTTTAAAAATAAATTTTTTTTAAAAAAAAAAAAAAATTTTTTTAATTTCCCCCAAAAAAAAAAAAAATTTGGGTTTTAAAAAGGGAAAATTTTTGGGTTAAAAAAATTAAAAAAAAAAAATTTTAAAAAAAAAGAGGGGTTTTTTAAAAAAATTTTTTTTTTTTTTTTTTTTTAAAAAAATTTTAAAAACCCCCCCCTTTTTTTTCCAAAAAATTTTTTTAAAAATTTTTTTTAAAAAGGGTTAAAATATTTTTTACAAAAACATTTTCAAAAAATTTTTTTTTTGGGGGGTTTTTTAAAAAGGGGTTTTTAAAATTTTCCCAAAATTTTTTTTAAAAAAAAAAAAGGGGAAAAAACCCTTTAAAAAAAAATTTTTTTTTTGGTTTTTTTTAACTTTAAAGGGGGTTTTTTTTCCCTTTTTAAAGGGTTTTTTAAAAAAATTTTTTTTTTTAAAAAAAAAAAAAACCCCCGGGGAAAAAAAAATTTTTAAATTTCCAAATTTTTTTTTTTTAAAAAAAAAAAATTTTTAAAAAAAAAATTTTTTTATTTTAAATTTTTGGGGAAAAAAAAATTTTTAAAAAAAGGGGGGTTTTTTTTTTAATAATTTTTTTGTTGTTTTTTTGGGGGGTTTTTTTAAAAATTTTTTTTTTTTTGGGAAAAATTTTTTTTTTAAATTTTCCTTTTTTTTAAAATTTTGGGGGGTTTTTTTTTTCCCAAAAAACAAAAAAAAATTTTTTTTTAAACCTTAAATTTAAAAATGGGGAAAGGGGAAAAATAAAAAATTTTTTTTTTTTTTTAAAAAAATAATTTAAAAAAAAAATTTTTTTTAAAAAATTTAATTTTTTTTTTTAAATTTTTTTTAAAAAAAAAAAAAAGGGGGGGAAAAAACCCCTTTTTTTTTAAAAATTTTTTAAAAAGAAAAATTTTTTTTTTTTTAAAAAAAAAAAAAAAAACCTTTTAAATTTTTTTTTGTTTTTTTGGGGAAAAAGGGTTTTCCCCCGGGGGGGGAAAAAAAATTTTTTAAAAAATTTTTTTTTTAAAAAAAAATTTTTTTTTTTTTTAAAAAAATTTTTGGAAGGGGAAAAAAAAAAAAATTTTTTAAAATTTTTTATTTAACCCCCTTTTTTAAAAAAAAATTTGGGGGAAAAAAAAAATTTTTTTTTTGGGGGGAAAAAAATTTTTTAAAAAAACCCGGTTTTTGGGGGGGGAAAAAAAAAAATAAAAAAAAGAAAAAATTTAAAAAAATTTTTGGGTTTTTTAAATTTAAAAAAATTTTGGGGGAAAAAAAAAAGGGTTTTTTAAAAAAAAATAAAAAATTTTTGTTTTTAAAAATTTTTTTTTTTTTTTTAAAAAATTGTTTTAACCCGGGGTTTTTTTATTTTAAAATTTTTTTGGGGGTTTTTTTGGGGGGGGGAAAAAAATAAACCAAAAAAAAAAAAATTTTTTTAAATTTAAAAATTTTTTTTAAAAAAAAAAGGGGAAAAAATTTAAAAAAAAATTTGGGGTTTTTTTAAAATTTGATTAAAAAAGGGGGTTTTAAAAAAATAAACTTTTTTTTTTTTTTTAAAAAAATTTTAAAAAATTTTAAAAAAAAAAATTTTTTTGGGGAAAAAAAGGGAAAAAAGGGGAAAAAATTTTTAAAAAAAAAGGGGAAAAAATTTTTTTTTTTAAAATTTAAAAAAAATTTTAAATTTTTTTCCCCCTTTTTCCCCAAAAAAAAAAATTTTTTTTTTTTAAAAAAGACCCCCCAAAAAAAATTTTTTTTTTTAAAAAATTTTTTTTTTGAAAATTAAAAAAGGGGGGGGGGTTTTTTACAAATTTAAAATTTTTTTAAAAATTTTTGGAATTTTTAAATTTTGGGGTTTTTTTTTTTTAGAAAGGTTTAAAAAAATTTTTTTTTAAAAAACCCCAAAAATTTTTTGGGGGAAAAAAAAGGGGGGTTTTTTTTTTTTTTTTTCCCTTTTAAAAAATAATTTTTTTAAAAATTTTTTTTTTTTATTTTTTAAAAAATTTCGGGGAAAAATTTTTTTTTTTTAAAAATTTTTTTTTTTTTTTTTTTAAAATTTTTTTTTTTTGGTTAAATTTCCCCTTTTTTAAAATTTTTTTTTTGGGGGGTTTTCCCCTTTTAAATTTCCCCCGGGGTTTTTTTAAAGGGAAAGAATTTTTTAAAAAATATTCCCCTTTTTTTTCCCCATTTTTTTTAAAAAAAAAAACCCCTTTTTTTTGGTTTTTTTAAAAAAAATTCCCCAAAAATTTTTTTTAAATTTTTAAAAAAAATTTTTTTTTAAAAAAAGGGTTAAATTTTTTAAAATTTTTAAAAATTTTTCCTTTTTCCTTTTTTTTGGGGTTTTTTTTTTTTTTTAATTTTTTTTAAATTTTTGGGGAAAAAATTTTTTTTTTTTTAAAAAAATTTTTTGGGGGGGAAAAAAAAAAATTTTCCAAAAAAAGAAAAATTTTTTTTTGTTTAAATTTGGGTTTGGTTTTTTTTCCCCCCCCCTTTTTTTTAAAAAATTGGGTTTTTTAAAAAAATTTAAAAGGGTTTTTTTAAAAAAAAAACCCCCAAAAAAAAAAGGGGGGTTTTTTTATAATTTTTTTAAAAAAAGGAAAAATTTTTTAAAAAAATTTTTAAAAAATTTTTTTTTATAAAAAAAAGGTTTTTTTTTTAAATTTTTTAAAGGTTTCCCCTTTTTGGGCTTTTCCTTTTCCTTTTTTTTTAAAAAATTTTTTTGGGGGGGGGAAAAAAAAAAAAAAAATATTTTTTTTTTTTTTTTTCCCCCCCTTTTAAACCCCCCAAAAAATTTTTTTTTTTTTTTTTTTTGGGTTTTCTTTTTTATTTTTTAAATTTTTTTTTTAATTTTAAATTTTAAAAAAATTTTCCAACCCCAAATTTTTTTTTATTTTAAAAGGGTTTTTTAAAAAAAAAGGGGCCCCCCCCCAAAAAAAAAAGGAAAAAAAAAAATTTTTTTTAAAGGGGGAAAAAAAAAATTTTTTTTTTTTAAAAAAAAAAAATTTAAAACCCCAAAAATTTAATTTCTGGGTTTGGTTTTTGGGTTTTTTAAAATTTTGGGGGAAAAAAAATTTTTAAAAAAAATTTTTTTTTTTTTTAAAAAAAAAATTTTATAAATTTTTTTTTTTTTAAAATTTTTTTTAAAGTAAAAAAAAAAATTTTTTTTTTTTTTTTTTGTCCCAAAAAAAATTTTTTAGTTTTTTTTTTTTTTCCCAAAGGGTTTTTCCTTTTAAAAAAAAAGGGTTTTTTATAATTTTTTTTTTAAAATTTTTTTTTTTTTTTTTTTAAAAATTTTAAAAATTTTTTTTTTTCCTTTTTTTTTTTTTTTTGGGGGGTTTTTTTTTTTTTTTAAAAAAAAAAAATTTTGGGGTAAAAATTTTTTTTTTAAAAAAAAGGGGAAATAATTTTTTTTTAAAATTTTTTTTTAAAAAAAAAAAAATTTTTTTAAAAAACCGGGAAAATTTTCCCCTTTTTTAAAAAAAAATAAGGGAAAAAGTTAGGGGAAAAAAAAATTTTTTTTTAAAAAAAAAAAATTTTTTAAAAAATTTTTTTTTTAAAAAAACTTTTTAAAAAAAAAAAATTAAAAATTTTTTAAAAAAAATTTTTTTTTTTTTTTTTTCCCGGGGGAAAAAAAAAAGGTTGGTTTTTTTGGGTTTTTTTCCCCAAAAATTTGTAATAGGGTTTTTTTTTTAAAAAAAAAAAAATTTTTCCCTCCCCCCCCCGGGGGGTTTTTAAAAAACATTTAAATTTTTTTTAAAAAAATTTTTTATTTTTTTTTTTTTTCCCCTTTTAAAAAAAAAAATTTTTTTAAAAAAATTTAGGGGAAAAAAAATTTTTTTTTTTAAATCCGGGAAATTTGGTTTAAAAAAAGGGGGGGTTTTTTTGGGGGGAAAAAATGACAAATATTTTAAGCACTATCTGTGGATGATCAGCATTGTTACGAAGTACTTAAAGATTTTAATGAAAAAACAAAATCTGTTAATAAAGACGGTGAAGATATTATTGACTTTATCACAGATATAGATGAAGCCCCATCTGTAGATGACTTGGATGGATTCATTAATAATCTCGTAGTATATGATGATGTAATGTTGAACAAACAATCTAATCCAGCTAGAATATTTTCTCGAGGTCGTCACAAAAACACAGACGTGATTTATGTTACTCAAAGATCTACACAGATACCTAAATTGACTAGAGATAACTGTAATATTATGGTTGTGTTTAATGGAGTAGATAATTATACCCTGCAGAATATTTATTATACTTGGTGTTCAGGGGACATGGATATGATTAAATTTAAAAATTTCTTTTCTAAAGCACAATCAGTTCCTTTTGGATTTATAACGATACATTTACATGATCCTAGATCCAGATATCGTATAGGTCTGGATAAAATATTTAGTTAGTTCCCCCTGACAAAGTCAGGTGACAAAGTCAGGACTATCTGTTTATGAACTGTATATCTGTTTAAAAACCCAAATCTATTGTTAAAAGTCCCGATATTAATGCCCTTAAAAAGTCAGGTGACAAAGTCAGGTGACAAAGTTAGGTGACAAAGTTAGGTGACAAAGTCAGTAGCAGCAGGGAGGGTGAACCACTACAAAATTTTTGCTCGAGTTTTTAACGTAAAAAATAGTTCAATAAAATCAGGATAAAAAAGTCAATAATAGTATAACAGAACTGAGCTAACCTCATGTGGTTTATTATGTGGTTTATAACCGTCCGTACGGTAATATAAAAGTTAGATATTTTTTGCCATATTGCCTGTCGTGCTAACCACGCTGCAGCAACAGAATGTGAAACTTTTGCTGCTTTAGCAAGTTTAGTGATCGCTGCTTTACCCCTCCAATACCCTGAAGGACTATAATAAATAGATTCCATTATAATAATTATATAATTAATTACCAGCCCCTAACATTATTTTACTTTTCATAGCGGATTTTATTAGAAAACTAGCGAGTTTCTCTCTAACAGATTTATTGGGAATAGAATTTAATGCATGAATCAATTTTACATCTGCAAGATGCCGTTGTTGCAAATCAGGATTTTTATAAGCAACGTCGTGAATGTGACATGCTTGATCAATTTTATTTACTGGATACTCTCCTGGTCTAGGTTGATCTTGATCATCAAGTCGGATATCAAGTCGAGTTCCAGGACCACAATAATTATATCCAGGGAGGTGTTTCTCACCAACATATTTAGCCCATGGTAAACCTGGTAATTTTCCTAATGATGCGGCTATATCCCCATCTATCTTTGTTGTCCCTGAGATAAATTTATATTTTTGTGTACCACATTTTACACATTTACCTGTTAATGCATGTCGTTTATTTTTTGTTATTATTGTTGTCAATCCAACGGTGGGTGTACATGATCTAAAACAATGTAGACTCATGCTATTAATAATATGGATACAATAATTGATTTTTCGGCGACACGAAAACAAGAACCAGTAAAGCACCATCCAGCATTACACAGATACCTAAAGTGATTAGAGATAACTGTAATATTTTGGTTGTGTTTAATGGAGTAGATAATTATACCCTGCAGAATATTTATTATACTTGGTGTTCAGGGGACATGGATATGATTAAATTTAAAAATTTCTTTTCTAAAGCACAATCAGTTCCTTTTGGATTTATAACGATACATTTACATGATCCTAGATCCAGATATCGTATAGGTCTGGATAAAATATTTAGTTAGTTCCCCCTGACAAAGTCAGGTGACAAAGTCAGGACTATCTGTTTATGAACTGTATATCTGTTTAAAAACCCAAATCTATTGTTAAAAGTCCCGATATTAATGCCCTGACAAAGTCAGGTGACAAAGTCAGGTGACAAAGTTAGGTGACAAAGTTAGGTGACAAAGTCAGTAGCAGCAGGGAGGGTGAACCACTACAAAATTTTTGTTCGAGTTTTTAACGTAAAAAATAGTTCAATAAAATCAGGATAAAAAAGTCAATAATAGTATAACAGAACTGAGCTAACCTCATGTGGTTTATTATGTGGTTTATAACCGTCCGTACGGTAATATAAAAGTTAGATATTTTTTGCCATATTGCCTGTCGTGCTAACCACGCTGCAGCAACAGAATGTGAAACTTTTGCTGCTTTAGCAAGTTTAGTGATCGCTGCTTTACCCCTCCGATACCCTGAAGGACTATAATAAATAGATTCCATTATAATAATTATATAATTAATTACCAGCCCCTAACATTATTTTACTTTTCATAGCGGATTTTATTAGAAAACTAGCGAGTTTCTCTCTAACAGATTTATTGGGTATAGAATTTAATGCATGGATCAATTTTACATCTGCAAGATGCCGTTGTTGCAAATCAGGATTTTTATAAGCAACGTCGTGAATGTGGCATGCTTGATCAATTTTATTTACTGGATACTCTCCTGGTCTAGGTTGATCTTGATCATCAAGTCGGATATCAAGTCGAGTTCCAGGACCACAATAATTATATCCAGGGAGGTGTTTCTCACCAACATATTTAGCCCATGGTAAACCTGGTAATTTTCCTAATGATGCGGCTATATCCCCACCTATCTTTGTTGTCCCTGAGATAAATTTATATTTTTGTGTACCACATTTTACACATTTACCTGTTAATGCATGTCGTTTATTTTTTGTTATTATTGTTGTCAATCCAACGGTGGGTGTACATGATCTAAAACAATGTAGACTCATGCTATTAATAATATGGATACAATAATTGATTTTTCGGCGACACGAAAACAAGAACCAGTAAAGCACCATCCAGCATTACACAGATACCTAAAGTGATTAGAGATAACTGTAATATTTTGGTTGTGTTTAATGGAGTAGATAATTATACCCTGCAGAATATTTATTATACTTGGTGTTCAGGGGACATGGATATGATTAAATTTAAAAATTTCTTTTCTAAAGCACAATCAGTTCCTTTTGGATTTATAACGATAAATTTACATGATCCTAGATCCAGATATCGTATAGGTCTGGATAAAATATTTAGTTAGTTCCCCCTGACAAAGTCAGGTGACAAAGTCAGGACTATCTGTTTATGAACTGTATATCTGTTTAAAAACCCAAATCTATTGTTAAAAGTCCCGATATTAATGCCCTGACAAAGTCAGGTGACAAAGTCAGGTGACAAAGTTAGGTGACAAAGTTAGGTGACAAAGTCAGTAGCAGCAGGGAGGGTGAACCACTACAAAATTTTTGCTCGAGTTTTTAACGTAAAAAATAGTTCAATAAAATCAGGATAAAAAAGTCAATAATAGTATAACAGAACTGAGCTAACCTCATGTGGTTTATTATGTGGTTTATAACCGTCCGTACGGTAATATAAAAGTTAGATATTTTTTGCCATATTGCCTGTCGTGCTAACCACGCTGTAGCAACAGAATGTGAAACTTTTGCTGCTTTAGCAAGTTTAGTGATCGCTGCTTTACCCCTCCGATACCCTGAAGGACTATAATAAATAGATTCCATTATAATAATTATATAATTAATTACCAGCCCCTAACATTATTTTACTTTTCATAGCGGATTTTATTAGAAAACTAGCGAGTTTCTCTCTAACAGATTTATTGGGAATAGAATTTAATGCATGAATCAATTTTACATCTGCAAGATGCCGTTGTTGCAAATCAGGATTTTTATAAGCAACGTCGTGAATGTGACATGCTTGATCAATTTTATTTACTGGATACTCTCCTGGTCTAGGTTGATCTTGATCATCAAGTCGGATATCAAGTCGAGTTCCAGGACCACAATAATTATATCCAGGGAGGTGTTTCTCACCAACATATTTAGCCCATGGTAAACCTGGTAATTTTCCTAATGATGCGGCTATATCCCCACCTATCTTTGTTGTCCCTGAGATAAATTTATATTTTTGTGTACCACATTTTACACATTTACCTGTTAATGCATGTCGTTTATTTTTTGTTATTATTGTTGTCAATCCAACGGTGGGTGTACATGATCTAAAACAATGTAGACTCATGCTATTAATAATATGGATACAATAATTGATTTTTCGGCGACACGAAAACAAGAACCAGTAAAGCACCATCCAGCATTACACAGATACCTAAAGTGATTAGAGATAACTGTAATATTTTGGTTGTGTTTAATGGAGTAGATAATTATACCCTGCAGAATATTTATTATACTTGGTGTTCAGGGGACATGGATATGATTAAATTTAAAAATTTCTTTTCTAAAGCACAATCAGTTCCTTTTGGATTTATAACGATAAATTTACATGATCCTAGATCCAGATATCGTATAGGTCTGGATAAAATATTTAGTTAGTTCCCCCTGACAAAGTCAGGTGACAAAGTCAGGACTATCTGTTTATGAACTGTATATCTGTTTAAAAACCCAAATCTATTGTTAAAAGTCCCGATATTAATGCCCTGACAAAGTCAGGTGACAAAGTCAGGTGACAAAGTTAGGTGACAAAGTCAGTAGCAGCAGGGAGGGTGAACCACTACAAAATTTTTGCTCGAGTTTTTAACGTAAAAAATAGTTCAATAAAATCAGGATAAAAAAGTCAATAATAGTATAACAGAACTGAGCTAACCTCATGTGGTTTATTATGTGGTTTATAACCGTCCGTACGGTAATATAAAAGTTAGATATTTTTGTTTAGGGTTATTGACCCTTTTTTCAGCCTCTGTAGGAACCCTTATTCAGGTTAATTTCACAAGCAAAAATTTTGTAGGGTTCACCCTTCCTGCTGCTATGTCTTGTCTGTAAAAATGGCTGTATTACCAATACTTTTTCTTGTCTAATGTTGACGAACATTTTATACTGACTTCAGTGAGTGAGATATTGGAGTTGTTTTTATCTAAGCAGGCTATCATCTTAACAAACTGATGCGACTTTGAGCAGTGCCGTCTTAAGGCATGGGCACACTGGGCAGTTGCCCAGGGCATCACGCTTCTAGGGGCATCATGCTGGCCAAATTGTTAATAAATAGAAGGGTCGGTATGGCCCCCCCTTCCAGTACATTGCTTTGTCCAAAAGCTATATTGTTATTAAGACGGCACTGGACTTGAAACAAAAGACGATCAGTAGTAACGGTTAATGTTTCAGGGAACATCTAAATTCCTGATCATTAGTCTTTGATATTCCTTTATGATTTTGTGCTTGTTTGTTTGCTCCTGCAACATTCTAAAATGCATGACTTCCTCTTTATCTTATGTATATATTATTCTTGGACTTTCTTAATATACGAAACTTAATATTGACTTCTAATTCTGTTTATGACATCGTAAGGCAATTCAAGTTTTGTGTCCCTTGGATTTATTATCACACTAACTGATCTCCATATTCAGCTTCTATTTGCAATCATGAGAAACATTCCCTCCAAATCGAAGAAATATGTTCGTATTACATCGATCATTGGAAAATAGTTTGCATTAAATTTATTAACCTAGGAGAATCTAAAAAAGGTGTCATTCCTAGCACAATTCACTATAAACATCAGATGCGACAAAATTCAAAATCATACCTGTCAATGAAAATGTGTAGAAATATCTGTCTGTGTATGTAGCCTTCAGTTCTTCGTCATTGCCATCAAAGTGTACGGATACATCAGATTCGGCTTTCTTCTCAAGTCCAATGTATACATTCATGCCCTGCGTGGAAATAGTCATTTTGGGTTGTTACATGTACAGTCGCAAAAACTCAAAGCTATACATTCTTGTACCTTGAGAGTACACTAATTGATTAATATATTACTTCAAGTAGTGTAGTTTAAAGAAAATGTAACTAACAATATAGAACATGTAGTTTAATATGCTGAAGAGTGAATACGCTACTGCACATTGTCAAGTGAATACACTCAACGATTTTCAGTAACAAGAGTCGTACAGTGTTTATATATATTACGTTGAATCAAAACTGAATAGCAGCACTTCTTTTACAGTAGCTACTAGTTGTATATTAGCAACATGACGATACTGATGATAGTGACGATAACAATACTATTCATTAGCACACATCTAACTTTAGCTTTCCGACGTCCTTATATTTAATCACAGCATAAAGTGGAGGGAATTGTTACTTCCGTGTATATGTCATTTATACTGTTGTTGTTGCTGATGATGATGTTGATGAGTCGTTGATAATGTTATTGTTATTATTCTTATTACTCTTAAAATTACAAACGGTAATAATACATTTTTAATTTGCAAATATCTTGTTCGTGTATAGCTATAATATATACCAAATTACGTTCATTGTATAAAAAAGATAGATGGATATTATTTATCTCTGGATAGACGGAACTCATTCAAAAAAACTAGAAAGCTAATTGGATCTAGACTGTTACCTAAAAATTAAGATCGTTGGTTGAAATAATAAAATGAAGTAAAATAAATTCAATTGTTAAATTAAATTATTTACATTCGATCAAACTAAATAAATTCTTTAATGAAATCATTGAGAATGCAAGTCGAGGTCAGGATTATTTTACGAAATGAACGTAACACATTTGAAGCCAATTAGTATGCTAGTACTAATTATTTTAGCTGAATATTAAATAACTTCTTTCTCAGTCTGTATAATCTGCATCTATCATTTATTTGAACAAATTTAGAGAAATGGAATATGTTGTCCTTATTTGTATCTATCTTCTATTGCAATGTTAATCTACTCGATGTGGCTTTTAAAAGCCAAATGTGCTGACGCTCATGATAAACAATAATAAGCGATTATACGAGTAAATGAGGATATTTTAGAGTAAATGTAAACCAGGGTACTAAATGATCCCTTCGGGCAATGATAGGAAGAGACGTAGTGGAAAACAAAGCCAGAGCGATTAAAATACAAGAAACACTGATCGTTCAATGGACTACTCAGTGTATAGTTTGCAGTGAATTAAATGGGGTGAAAGAGGCGTCCATTTGTTTACTTTAATGATAATGATAATTCAGTAAGTTAATTTACAATGTCCTCCGTAGGCAATGGTGGATTTCAACCTGGAACGACGTGCATTAGTATTACCCTGTCGGAGATATTCACCATAACTGTAATTGCAACCAACAAAATTGTAATGGTCAAAATTTACTAAAACAACTTTGGATCGATACAAATGGTTTTTTGTTTTGGAGTTGTAATATATTATTTCTTTCTGTTATAACTGGGCATGTAAAAGTTTGGTCAAAGATATATGAACACGGTCAATATAGCCATCCTCATGGGGACCTTGGTGAATGTATTCAACAGCAATATTCTTTTGCCTGTTTTTTAAATTTTTAAACGTGATAGAAAAGAATATCACTAGTTTTGCGAATTGTTTCTCCAAGGTTATACAGTTTACATAAACATAAACAGATGGAGTCATGGATGGCGGGAATTACTGTGTACCAAGCGTTTATTATTATTATTATTATTATTATTATTATTATTATTATTATTATTATTATTATTATTATTATTATTATTATTATTATTATCGACGTTATCACGATCAACATCATCATCATTACTGCTATCATAATAACAACGACATCGCGAATGCTACTATATAGTAAATGGATGTATGCACATTTGATTCAAGAAATTTTTAATTGTGAGAAAAAACTGAACCATAACTGTTTAGATGAGCGATCTGAATTAAAAAGTCTTACTTTACTAAAAAAAGTATATGATTCTCATATTAATTTTGACAAATACTGAAGTTATTATATCAGCGACTTAGGTCAATTAATAGCCACTGTTCATTCATTCATTCATTCATTCATTCATTCATTCATTCATTCATTCATTCATTCATTCATTCATTCATTCATACATTCATTCGTTCGTTCGTTCGTTCGTTCATTGGATATCAACATTTTATAAAATCTTGAGATAGCATAGCATACTGCTACCAAACGAAACTAAGCCAAGTTAAGCCTGGTTTGTATTGATTTTAATTGTTCATGTATCTGTTCACTTTTATTGCACTGCGTGTTAACAGTAGAGAAGTAGCAGGTGTAAAAGTGGAGTGTACATCTAATATAAATGTACTGTATAAGAAATGAAGACAGTTTTGTAGTTGTATGCATAAAGAACGCTTGCATATTATTATAACATATCTATATTCTCATTATGTACAAGTGTGTATTATTACCACTCATCGAGAAAAGACCGACTGATGTACCTAAAACACAAAGCTATTTCATCATAATACGATTTTGTTTTAGAGTATAATTTTTTAATGAAAGAAATGTGGACTTTTATAAGTTCCAATAGAATAGACCAAATATGTTTAATATTGAAGAGATGATTAATTTTCCAATTATTACTATCATTAATACGTTATCAACCTTTATACCAGTGGAATTTGCTATTAGAAAACAGAATATGTTTGCAGTGTTATAGCTATACTCTACATGTTATGAACCAATGATTTATTTATCGGGATTGTGAAATAATTCCCAATCAGTTATTTTAAAAGTTCAAATGTACCTATTTTCAAATGAATTCTAGCTGTGTTCCAAATAAATTACAATATTCAACCTGTTGATGTGCATGTTATCTCAAATGTGCTGCTATGCCAATGGTCTGGAATGCGACAATGTGTTAATAGTCTTTGATGTATCATACTAATAAAATCCAAACTGTCCTTGACTAATTTCACTATAATTGCAATTAATAATTTATTCCAGAAAGTATTAATGAGCACTTTGTTATTTAAGTCAATAACTTCAATAAATAAATCGACCAAACTTAAAAACTGAAAACAACAATAAGTTTGATTCGGACATAAAAGTAAGAATGAGTAATGTTTCAAGTAAACAATATTGATATAAAAAGCTGAGACACAATAATACAGCCATAATGGAAGACATTTTCCTTTCTAAAGCATTCAGATTTGTCAACAGATGAAAGACTGATATCTTATTCAGACTCGAAATAAACATGTCTACCTCCAATAATAACGATTTGACTATTTAATATATAATCATAGAGAAATATTACCCATGTATTGTGTTGTTTTCAAAAAAAGGCACTAGTTAGTTAGACCATTAAGCTTCTTTTGGACATAATCAGGGATAAATTCAACAAATTAAACACACATAAATGTTCCCATTGGATTATGAAATAAAACTTAAAACTAACGATACAGGCAGATTAATGATTCTTACTATATGCCACTAACGAATATATCAAGTATTACAAACGCTGATAAACAGAAATGCATTCTTGACAAAGTTCTCGTTGATGAAGCCATTATCAGGTTCTTGTTTTCTTTGTTTTAACTTTCAACTATTTTCTTTTCGGCATTCATTAGTGAAACCATGCATACTTCAACATACAGGCGAGTTCAGTTATCAATGTCTTTTGTGCTTGTTCAATGCAAAGTGTGGTGAAATGTATGGACCAATAGCCACATATGAAGGATCAAATTTTCTTGTCCCAAGAACTTCCTTTTCCTGACAGACACAGTTTTTGCATTCTATAACACTTTTGACTATTTTATAAGAAATTGTTGTACACAGAAAGTGAGATAAATAATGTTGGCCATTTTTAAACATTGCGAGCATGAATGCCGAGGTTGATACATAAAATAACTTACCTCACCAATAACCTCCTTGAAAATCATCTGAATTTTGGGTGGAGGATAATCGTTATCGTACAAGGTTACAATCGTCATGAGCAAATGCCTGACAGACTCCTCAGATGCATCTACAATTAGCGTTATCCAGTCTTTCACGTCTTCATGGACGCCATGCTCTTTTGTTATCAACGTAAAGTCCTCTGTTCCAACACCCATCAGTACGGATAGTGAACATTTATGATCAAAACCCTTTATAATGTTTGGATCTATTAACTCAAGGAAGTCGGGGGTAATTAGGAAAACATTTATTTTGCTCTTTCCTTGGGAGATATCATTGGATGTGACGTCATTAAGACCAATGCCAATTTGATATTCGCGTTCACCAAGCTTGGATTGTAGGTACTTCGCCCACTCAGTGCCATCTTGGGGATGGTAATGGATTGAAATCTCCTTGTGTGTAGCCATTATCGGTAAGACAGATGAGGGATCGACTGCCGAAGTAAAAATAAAGAAACATCGTTTGATGGTTAGTTTGGGATATATATATATATATATATATATATATATATATATATATATATATATATATATATATATATATATATATATATACACACACACACACAAATATATATATATATATATATATATATATATATATATATATATATATATATATATATATATATATATATACACATATACATATATACATAGAGACAGAGATATAGAGAGCCATCCAATCAATTATTGTAAAACATTATTTATCAAACTTCATATTTCAATATACAAAAATACTATGGTGTACAAATCTTCCTATGCGTCATTTCTGCTTTATAAATGGCTTTCATAACGTATAGAATGATTTAGATCCTTGACTGTGATGTTAACTAAGAGTGGCGAATTTTGGTTCCGTACTAGATTAAATAAACTACATAGAAATAACGAACTATTCAGAGTGATGCAAAAAATGACCACTATATATCATACAGTATAGAAAATAACTTGCAATTTTAAAACTTTACAAATTTTTTTAGATTAAAATATTAGATTAAGCGCATTTAAGAAAATGCACATAATTGTCCTGATAATTACGGTCTCCATGACAACATACTTAATGTATTCATATTGACTTATAGCCTGTTGCCAACGGGGTTGGGGGCTGTCATCAAATTCTTGTACAGTGGAATAAATATTTAACATTCTTGTGACGGATAGCATCACAAACACACTTAAACACGATATATATATATATATATATATATATATATATATATATATATATATATATATATATATATATATATATATATATATATATATATATAAATATATACACACATATTTATATAATATAGTTGCACATATTTATATAATGTATAATATAGATTCGTAGTTGCATAACTGGAACAGATATGCATCAGCTCTTTTCGCAATTTTTCTTCGGTTGATGCCACTAAAACACATGTGTCTCTTATTTCTTTCAAGACAAGACTATTGTAATTCACTTTAGTCTTTTTAGTCTCAGTATCTGTTGCAAAAAGTTTAAAACAAGGTTGTTCGGATCACTATTAGAGTACGAAGAACTGAACACCATCATTCTCTCCCGTTCTTTACCCTTTCGCTGTATGGCTTTGAGTGGCTACTTTACAATGCACATATCAGACTTCACATATTTGTACACTCCATCTAAAAGCTTACAATCCTCTTCCGACATTCACAATCCCCTTGTTCCCACGGTTGAAGGGAAGTCATACTAACAACGTTACTTTGACATCCGTGTTCCAGCTACGTGAAGCGAATGATCTATTGATCACGTATACACAATGACACAATGATCTGGCTGAAAATTGCTCTTTAAACACCTTTTTAGACCACAAGAGCACACTTAAACACTTAATAATGTTTACTTCCGTAATTATTGTCAGCATGTTTTTGACTTGTAATTTCATGGTGTTTGTCTTTGTAATATTTTCGCTGTATATGCTTTAATGTGTTATCAAGTATGATAAATCGCATATAAGTTTTAAAAACATTAATCGCTGTACTAAATCGACAGACAGACAGACAGACAGACGGACGGACGGACAGACAGATAGATAGATAGATAGATAGATAGATAGATAGATAGATAGATAGATAGATAGATAGATAGATAGATAGATGCTGAGGGATGACTCAGCAACAACAAAATTGAATCCAAAATTTTTTTTATTAACCTCATATATTTGTATTTGTTCTTCATGAAACAGCAACTATAAGCTTCCTAAAATTAACCCCAAATTAATAAAGTATATAAATAAGTAAATAAACTAATGGACACTACTGGACATGGGATACCAAAGGCTCAATTCTATATCGGCTAATATAAATGGTAAGTTACTGAACTAAATGGGGCATATTCAATCTACTAAATTATAATGTAAATTATATTAATTTGATGCTGTCTTCTAAAGCAAACCAAAAAGTGTTTTTACTTTCACCAGAAGTAATACCAAAAAGGCTAATTAATGCAAAACGCTAATTAATACAAAAGCCATGTATAGCTCCTAAAAGCCATACAATACAGTAACATCAGTGGCGTACTAACGGTAAATGTCTCACGGGATAAAGGATGTCCTAAAACTATTGTTGGCCATGGTTTAAGAGCTCCAAGACCTCTGGCTCGCAGGTAAACCACCCCGTTCGACTCCAACCCTTCCCCGTCAGTACGCTACTGAGCAATCCTTTCGAACAGGGAAAGTTTATCTGTGCATAATCTGCATAGCTTTTACACAAATAGAATTTCCAGTTGTTTCATTTAGAAGCTTTGATGTGAATGGTGACACTTCTTCGATATTACTAGTGTAGTTTATGTTCTTATGGTCAGACACATTAGACGTTCTTCTATCATTGGCCTTTAGGTGCCGTTAACTCACTTAGCCTAAAAAATGGGCAATGGAACACCTGGTTGTCCTTATCAGGTTGAAAATAGTTTTCTTTGATATGAATACAAAAAATGCTTTATCAATTAATAAAGTTAAAGCTCAGAAACAATCAAGGTTTTCATATGTTTGTACATTTACCGATAGCATCTGAGCGCTTGCGAACAGTTGTACACCGATCGATCTCATCTGAGCGTTTGCGACCAGTTGTATACAGATCGATCTCATCTGAGCGCTTGTAACCATACTGTATAATTTCACAAATAGTTCTAGATACATGTGGATATATAAAACACGCAAAGTAGAAATACCTATATTTCCGTCCAATATTTTTAAGATTTAGCAATACCGTATAAATAGTCAATTCATAGTTGTGCTTAATTTTAGGAAGTTATTGAGGCGATTCTCGAATTAAAATGTTTATGACCTCGTGTTATATAGCGAAACTGCATTATAATATAGAGCAATAGTAATGTAATATAGGGCAACAATAATGCAATATAGGGCAACAATAATGTAGTATAGGTCAACAATAATGTAATTTAAGGCAACAATAATGTGATGAAAGAGGCGTTCTCAGCTGTTATTATACATTGAAAATGCGGTTATAGGCATCTACAAACGAGAGAAAAACGCTTGCATTTCCTCCATTAATTCGAAATGGACAGGAAAATGGATTATGTTAGCAAAATATAAAATTATTGTTCCATCAGTTAGGATAGCTTTTATAAGGTCATAAGGTACTTACAATTGTTCTAGGGCAGGTGACTCGTTTCAGGTATCAGGCACGGATCATGTGCCATCTGCAAGGTTTTCATCAGTGTGTAATACATAACCGCTTGCTGAAAGTCCTCAAAAGAAAATATCACTCTCTATCGCATAAACTTCAACTATAAACCGGTTTAAAAATATGCGTAAACAGATATAAAATGATTCAATGAACTGAATTTATTTCCTTGTTAAAAATTTCGGTGTAAACACGTATCGCCGAAGCGAAAAAAAAAATAACTTAAAATGTTATAGCATGGTAAAAAAAATTAGAAGTAGGAATAGTACTGACAGGGAAATTATTTCAGGACAATTTTAGATTTGTTATAAATTTCATAATTGGATATTTTAAATGATCTCTCCATTATGATCAAAATATCCTAATCTGTTTACACTCTAGCATATGTAGCAAGATACCAGGGGTGGGTTCAAATTTATGATAGAATTCTTTTGATGGTGACAAAAATACAATGTTTATTGATGAATGACTCAAACGAAAAAAAGAATTATGAATAATACGTGCGTGTATAAGATTCAATTGTTGGACAAAATTGACACAATACGCACGAATCTAATAATGTAACATGAATGTGAATACCAGTAAATGACCTTCCTAGTACATGGACAACGGTTAATGATTCACAGTAATTTCACACGACGAAACAGAATGATGTGCTTTACTCAAATAAAAAAACTGATGTACTTCGCTCGTATAGTAAATATCACGTATTCACTCAAATAGTGAAAAATGATGTACTGTACTCAATAGTAGAAAGATGTAGGAATAGGACAGATATCTTACAATACATCTTTATTGTCTCAAAATACTTGGTATAATAGACCCCAAAATTAGCCTACGGTTAAAAGAAATATTGTATGGATTTTAACAAAACACTGTTAATAGAATAATTGGTTACCAGTCACACTGGCGAGTTAAGATGTCAGTTTTACAAGTGATCAAAGACCATCATTCAATCACTTGGTCAATCAGGCAGTCAACGCCCACCAATCGGCCAGCAACGTCCGATCAGCTGTTACTCAACCAGCAAAACACTGATTAATCAGGTCGACGACTGCTGTTCAACTATATATGTCGTCCGTTCAATCGTCAGCTCTATGGCTGCTACGGTCAGCTCTACAGCTGCTATGGTCAGCTCTAAAGCTGCTACCCATCAACTCTGATCTCTATGGTTAGCTCTACAGTTGCTATGATCAGCTCTACAGTTGCTATGGTCAGCTTTATAGTCAGCTCGACAACTGCTACCCTATCAGATCTGATTAATAAATCTAACACCGTGTCCTATGAATGACACGAGCATATACGATAACACGTAATGATGTTATATGCGAGAAGTTATACAAATTGCATTCTCAATACAACATTACAAAGCAATAAACAAGTTCAGAAGTGAACCTACCTGTTTTCAGTAAGAATCCTATGGTACTAAACTTTTCTTAAAATATGAAACTTTATTCCTTATAAAGATCTTCTGTGAAGTCCCATACAAGAATAAAAAATAATTAGCATTATACAACGCAAGCCGGAGCTACATAGAAAATATACAAGAAATAAACTTGGTGGTACAATAGTTATAGACTATAATATAAATAAAAAAATTAATAAATAACTCACATACCTCTACAGCTGGAGATCTGCAAGTCTTTAAAAAGACTGCTCACGGACAAGACATTCCCGTAGTGTAATGTTTCGTCCTATGGTGAGGTATTTATACACAGACAATGTAGCCAAACATCATCTGTGCGCCTGATGAATATCATTTTTTCCCATCAAAAACTCTTTGCACCTGTGGCATAGTATGAACCGAACTCAATGTTTCAAAATATTGTGCAATATACATAAATCACCGTCGCGTATTATAGACAAAAACAAACGAAACCCGAGTACACGCATTTAATAACTACAAAGGCATTTAAACAATTCCGTGACTATAACTCCTCACTTAAAAAGTCGGTGACACTTTTAGAAATTTACGTAATGTGAAACATAAGCAATTAGTAAAACATTCAATTTTGAGTACTGAATGAAAATGATCTGCTAATTACACCCTACTTTAAAAATCAGCACCCACATTTCCCGACCCTCGAATCGCCTCGATTCGGGAACTAAACGGTTTTGCAAAGACCACGCCGAGCGCATCAATCTTGCGTTGGCGACCTTTGCTTTCTTCAAGTATAAGAGCGGCTGACGGTCCGTTTGTAAGGTAAACTCCCTCCCGAAAAGATTTGTATGGAATTTTCTTATCGCCCATACTAAGGCTAGGCACTCCTTTAATTTCATCCCCTCTTGCTTCTGTAGCAAAACAGCCCCAAGTCCCGTATCGAACGCTTAAGTCCTCAGCACAAATGTTTTGTTCAGTTGTGGCAGCTTTAAGATTGGTGCACTTATCAGTTTCTGTTTTACAGCATTAAACGCTTTTCCTGGCACACACCACAGGGAACTTTTTTTTCGATTGCCCTTTCCTAGTCAAGTCTGTTAATGTATTGGCAATAGCCGCAAAATTTGGAGTAAATTTTCTGTAAAACCCAATTAAACCTAAAAAGATCTTGCTTGTTTCTTAGTTTCTAGCTTAAGTGCATCTACGACAGCTATTTTGTCTAGGTGATATTTCAACTGGCTAAGTACATTTACAAGATGGTCCAAACATTCCAGAAAATATCCTATAATACATTTGGTGGGTCTGGCTGTAAGATTAGCCGTGTGGAGTCTATCAAACAGATCTGTTATAACCTTAACATGTTCATCCCGAGTATTTGTATAAACGAAAAAAACATCTACAAAACTGACGACGTTTTCCATACCGTTTAACTGTTTGCGCATGATACGAACGCACGACGCACCTGCGTTGACTAAACTGAAAGGCATAACATTAAAATGATAAAGACCTTTGGGATTTACGAATGCCGTTAACTCGATGGCATTATCAATTGGTACCTGCCAATATCCCTCGTTAAGGTCTAAATTGGAAATGTATTTATGACCAAGCAATTTTGACAAGTAACTTCTTTTTTTGGCATTGGTTCTGCATCGGTGATTTGGTTCATTTGCTGAAAGTTAAAGCAAAAACGGTTTGTCTAGTCTTTCTTTTTGACTAACAACGCGGGACCAGTACAGGAAACTGGAAAGATCGATCATTTCCTGGGCTAACATTTTCCCTACTTCTTCGTTGATTGTATAACACGCATTAAAGAGTAATGAATATACTTTAAACCTGATCAACTCTGAGGTATTCAACTTGATCTCGTGTTGAATCAATCTAGTGAGGTGTGGTTTGTCCGTAAACACTTCTTGGTACTGGGACAAAACCTCCAAGATCTACGGACGCTGATACTCGCATAAATCCGGGCATACATTGATCTGGTCTATACCTTTTTTGCTCTACATCAATGGGGTATTCAAGGGGCATTTTGGTACTGGAGAGGAATTTAGATTAGTCACACAACAATGTTTTTGCATATTGGACCTACCTTCGATGTCAATAAAGTAGTCCAATTCTTTTGAGACCGTCTTCTGACGAACCTTGCACGAACCACAATATCTTGCTACGTCACTGTTGACGATGGGCCAATAACATTCGCGTATTAGCTTAACCGTTGTTTTATTCATGCTCAAATGGCCTGCCGTACTCGACTCGTGTCCCAACTTGAGCGCGTTTGACCTAAAATTCTGGGGAACAACTAGTTTCAAGAACTTCCAAATATCAGGAGCTAGATGAGTATTCCCTATACATTAAAACATTTCGAAGTAGAAATTTAAAGGATCCTCTCCCCGTTCGTACAATTCCTCACAGTACCAAAAAACACCTACGTCGCGGTTGCGGGTAAATACTCCTAATTCTTGCTCGTTCAAAAATGCTCAGAGGAGATATCAGTGACGGCTACCGGCACTTTTAATTCACGCAGGGGTTGGTTATCCTCCTTTACCTGAGCTCTGGTTTGCACTGCTTGAATGATCCAAATCGGAAATCGGACCTGGTTGTCAGTCATGATCCCTGTACATAACTGATCGTGAGGTCATAGATCGGGTTGGCTATGCACAACATTTCAACGGTTCCGGTCAAGAAAAGTGCTTGATCTAGTAGCGTACAAGGTGAGTTAAACCCAAACAATTGGTCATCACGAACAAGGCTCGGTTTCACGACTAAACTAGTGCACCCTGTGTCTCGTAAAACGATCACTTCTTGTCCGTTGGTAGTGTCATTTGCCATCGGTAACCTTGCCTTGGGCAATATTATGTGCCAATCAAATGGATAGCTTGGCGACCGTTCTCTACACGCACCACTGGCTCATACATTAAATTCTGATTAATATGCTGGGAAAATTCGAGTTATTCATTTACCGACCGTCTGCCTTCAATGACCACCGCGACTCTAAACTGCTCCCTTCCGCTTAGGACAAATGGGGCCGATATGACCCCACTTCTTGCAATTGAAACATTACTTATCTTTATGCCTTCCCTGGTTATTCCTACTAGGTTTTTCATGTTCCGTAGGTTTTCGGTCTTTAGCCTAATTCTCACCTTTGCTGTCTCGCGAGATGACATTCTGATATCGCATCCTAGCTTCAGCGAATAAATCCGCCTGTGTGGCCATGTCATATATTGGTGTAAGACTTTTCTCTCAAGAACAAATAGGACTCCTTGCCACATGGTCCTGAATCAAGAAATCGATAAGACCCTGCAATGTCTTAACGACTATCCCACATTCCACTCATCACTGCAAATAATTGCATGTCTTACTGAAAAACTGGGTAAAAGACTATCCACTTTCGGGTTGGCAATACAAACATTTTGCGAAACCCAAGTTTCTTTCAACGCCAGGTAATTTATCGAATCGTCCGCGGGTAAACGAGAATATAGTCTAAGGCTTTATCCTTTAGCAAACCACTAAGATGAAGTGTCTTTTTCCATTATTACACAGTAGCGTACCTTTTAAACCCGTTTTTGGTAACTATCCATGTTATCTTTGTCGTCTTCAAATGGGGGCAATTTTGAGCCTATTGGTTAAGGTAGGGTTGGCTATGCACAGCACATCAATAACTCATAATTTCTTTGATACACACTCTCCCTGTTTCTATCTTCTAGCTCCAATGCTACTAATCTCACTTTTTTCCTTTCTAATTTCCTATCTTCTACTTATTTTACCAGTTCTATCTTTACCTCTTTACTTGCTTTCGAAATCTGTCTTCTCCTTCTGTAATTCTATCTTTTCCCCATCTTCTTCCCGTTCCCATCCTATCCTTTCTTATTTAACCTGTTTTTCTAATTCTTGGTTTCCTTTTAAAAAGTCATTTTTCTATCTTGGGTTTCCCTTCTATCCCACCAGACCTGTCGCTCCGTTTTTAATTTCTCCATTTCGGCGTGCTTTTTCTAATTCTATCTCCTCTTTCTTGGCTTCCCTTTCCATCTCTATTTATCCGTTTGTACTTTTTATCTTCCTTAACCTCTGATCCCTTCCCCTAGCCTGTTCTCATAAAGAAAATATCTAAGAGACTTCCCCTCGTAGCCAAATTGTTTCCTCAGTTCGACAAGTTCTTTCATTTAAAAAATCTGACACGACCAACCTAAAGATTACTAATGCAAAAATGTTTACTATAATTTCAACAACCAAACCGTATTTTCTTTCTCAAAAGGTAACAAAAACAAGAAATGTATACAACAAACTTAATAAAGAAATGGTATGTGGCTACTTAACCTCACTGTCTTGTCAAGTCTTATAAGTACATTCACAGTAATTAAAGTATGTTTTTCTTAATGACGTCTAGTTTTAATACATTTAGACCACTCTGTCTTGGTGCTATGGAAACCTCACCAGAGCAGTACTGATTATATCAATACGCACAAAGAAACGTGTTAAGGAAATTTTTTAAAATTCTTCATTTTACTATAAAAACAATAATTAATTTGACAGTACTCAATTTGAACTATATGTTCAAGTCAAATTTATTAAATACCGCTGCATAATATTGTAATATTTGGAGCTTCATTTCATCGATGCAATCATACAGCCGTTAATCGCAATGACACAGAATGGAGAAACAAATCTATGCCAATCAAATCTGTTTCACTTACAAATATAACACAATTCTACGATTTTTAAGTGGATATCGGGACATAATTCACTCTTAAAGTGGAAGCATTTTATAATATCGCGAAAAATTTCGGTATAAATAATTCTCTTTTACCGATCACTCATCTTACCACATTTATCATGATTTGAATCTCGGGCTAGGCCAAGTACGAGAAAAATTGCCGGTAGCTTCCCGTGAGTTGGAGATTTTTACCAGGTTTTCCTGGGTTCTTCTTCCATCACATTTACTGGTCCTCCATGAGTAGTTAGACATGGCGATAAATCCATAAAGAACACCATAATGTCGTGAAATGACTCCTTGCAATTACTTAAAAACGTATATACTTTAGACATCCGACATGTACAATTTTTAAACTTTTCCCCAAGATGAACAATATTGTTCTTGATTACGCAAAATACGTGACGGTGCACACACACACACACACACACACACACACACACACACACACGCTTATCAGCTCGTTCAAAGTAACAAAGAGTGAAGACAACAAGCTTTGTAAATTTTAACAATAATTTATTTTCCTAGAAAACATGAAAAAATGTAAATATGTAAAACAAGACTTACGATTTACAGAAATGATCCAAATTGTTTGTTCTAAAGATAAACAGCTCCTGTAAAAAGTTCAACTAAACGCAGTCTAGTTTAGTTCCGGTCCAAAATGGCGGATGATGACGTCAGAAGAAGGAAAACAGAAAAATCCAGAATTTACACAGTAAAGCACAGTTTGTATTATTCCGTTCCAAATTAGAATATTTTCGGAAAATGTCTTTGTCCAAACCAGTAATGTTGTTCTCCAAGAAAACAATTATTCAGAAAAACGAATTAAAATTAGCTTTACTAACAAGACATATTGCTCTACGTAGACAATATACTTTTTTAAGGTAATAGAAGATGTTATAATAAACTCCGACTCTGATGACTGTGAATGACTCTCGACTGACAGTCTTACAAAATACCTAAGGATATAAACGAAGTTAATACTTTGTTTGAATTACAAGCGCACGGAGGACGCATGCAATTTCACAAAACATCTGGACATTAGGAAAGCCTGACCAAGTATCAACCAATCGTTTTCATAGCTATTCCTGAATGTTTACTTGTAATGAATTTGCCATCATACACAGCACGTGCTCACATTAATTACATTTACGACTCAAGTAAACACGATGTTTTTAACAACATATTAGACTGAAATTAATATAGTCTTATTAATAATTACATTTAAAGAAATACAACGAAATAAAAAGATTTACACAGAATTGATTCCTTAACACAAACACACACACACTTAAACAACAGGGTCGTAACAATATTTTTTATATTGTTACGTGTTTAAGCTAGTTCAAACGTGACAAAGAAACGAGTGAAGCCAACAATAATTTCTTTCCCTAGAAAACAAGGTAAAATATCAAAAATAGACTTACGGTTTGTGAATATAATCCAAAATTATTCCAAGAAAAAAATAATATAAATACTATCACTAAAATGTTCTAATTTAATGAAGGTTCTAATCGCGACTATTTTCTAAGATGGAGGAGGATGACGTCAGATCGATGCAGTATTATACTGATGTGTCAACAGTTCCTCGTTGAATATTTTAATTCAGAAATAATATCCCGGATTTATAATTCTGAATATTTTCCAATAAATGTCTTTGTCAAAGAATTTGATGAAGAGCACTTATATTTCCAGGAAAGGTAAATTATTTAAAATAACAATCTTAACTCAATTGGTCACAACACAAAATACCTTTAAGCTCCAAAAAGTAGGAGATACGATTATCATGTCGAGTGTCATGTATTCCATGGATGAATTTGATTCTACTTAGTGATCTGTACTATAAGATTTAATAATAAAAATATAACAAAGATTTGCTTACAACAGAGCTAACAAATAGGCCAAAGATGACATTGATAATGACCAATAATTATCAATCCGTGTCTACGAATTCAGAACCAAGGTCAGGAACTAAGTTCGCTAAAAATGTAATGAAACAATACACTGTGTGTTTATTAGGTCATAACAGAAAACTTAATTTTCCGAAAAAAGTCAAATAAAGTGAATAAAGTTCTTACAATAACATGTAATGAAAATATAAATCAAATAAAAGAGAATTTAAACTAACAAACAAACAATTAAATTACATGTACGTAACAATGTTATATTATATATATATATATATATATATATATATATATATATATATATATATATATATATATATATATATATATATATATATATAGTATGTACGGTGTATCAATGATATACCACGAGATGTATAAATTTATCATTAGAAAGAAAACGAAGCTTGCTGAGTTTCCTTTTAATAAAAAAATTATGCAACGAGTGGTATATACTTGATTAACCGAACATACTGTACATAAATTTTATCCATACCACATGCAAGTTTTCATCTTATTTGGGAGATTAAACCAGACGGTCATAAACAGTGCACTGTAGCGGAGTAAACTCTTCACAACTCATCGCACATATGTACGCTCAAAAAAGAAGTTCTATAATGATTCTTAATTTCGTGTACATTTCATTATTAATTGCTTTTTGTTTCCTTTAAAATAAGAAATGAAATTAAAACCCAAAAAGCTAATAGTAACATTAATCGTCTTTTAAATAATGTGCATGTCAACATTGAATTTGCAGCGTTTGCCGTCATGGACAGTAACAATCCGACCATTTAGATGTATAAGGAGATTTCGAATCGAGCCCGAAACATCAACATAATGAAGGGACAAGAGGTGATGAAACAATTTAACCCTAACTGCATTTCGTTGATATCATTTCTGTCCATATTTCATACTGATTGTCAGTATCACTTTCAATAATTCTCCTACATTTCTGCTGTGTTGGCCCTGTTTAAGATGTCGCTTGAGAAGTTGACCCAGTTAGGGATCTCGTTCGCATTTTGCGGGAGGTTCATAACAAACATATTTTGTTTGGTGATGTTTGATCCGTAGAATGAGTTGCTGATGATCTGATTTTGTTGAATATTACACATATGAAAACTTGATATACAACAGTCTGTTATGGTGCATTTTGAAATTGTTGTGGGGTGGGTATGACAACATCATTACTTTGGCGGCCGTTATTACTCAAGTAATTGGAGTAAGTCCGTTGTTGTTTTTCCACTAATGTTGGAATAGCTGTTCATAGACTGTACATTTATGTGGCCTGAAATCTGCATAATATCAATATGATGGATGTTTTTTTTTTCTTTAAACCATACAATAATCGGATAATAGAAAATGTTATAATAAGAAAATGGGAAACAGACCAAACTGTTCGCCATTAAGAAGGATATCCAATGCTTAGCTCGAGAGCAATAAGTCTTTGATTTCAAATAAAAGCAAACCAAATAAATTATTTTCATTTTGCAATGCAATTTATTTATTTGTAATTCTAGATTTACTGCGCGTACTAAACGGATACATATTATCGCTTTGACAAATATCTGAACATTTGGAGAAACTGTGTTGCACAATATTTATTGTCAGCCGGGCTTATAATGTCCTAATCGTTTCTTTAGATTTAATACGCTGATTCAAATTCGCTCTTGGTGAAGAGAATGGAGTCAGAGTTGTTTGTTATTGGTGTAATCATCCTGTCCACAGGAGGTACATGCTGACAATAATGTGGAAAGCGCTTTTCTGTATTTGGAATTGTTTCATGTGATGTAACTCGTGACACTTTCGATTCTGAAATATTTGCTGCAGAAAAGTATGAAATTTCGCTTTATTCATCAGGAATATAAGGTCTTAAAGATCAACAGCCATGACATCTCTAGGTCACAATAAATATGTTGTTACTAATTATTAAATGCTTGGTTGCATTTGTCACGGTAACAATCGTTTAGGAGAAAAAATAAGTGATGCTAGGAATAAAATCTAAGTGGTTTAGTTTTTTAAAGAAATAAATGCATTTTTAGACTGGACAACTAGATCCTAGAAAGTGGAGATTTCAAAAAATGTCTTGAAGATATATTTTCCACGTATATTAGAGGGTGGGCACATCTTGAGCCGTTTGTTTTCTAGTAACTCGTTACACGGACTCTTTCGGAATTCTTGTTTGTTCTAAAAATAACTTTTGCTTCTCTCCTTGTTTGGCTACGTTCTATTGTCTAATTATTTTCTACAAACATTTCACTTATATTTGTAGACCGCTCCGGTGGCCTAGTGGTTCGAAGATCCGCATCGGATGCGGAAGGTCGTTGGTTCGATCCCCGGCCTAGTCATACCAAAGACGTAAAAAATGGTAGTAACAGCTGCCTGGCTTGGCGCTCATCATTCAGAGGTTAGTGCTAGGACTGGTTGGCCTATTGTCAGGATAATGTGACTGGGTGAGACATCATGCTACATGTCTGCGGCATGATGCCCCAGTGCTAGACATCACTATAAACTGCCACACTGCAGATATCGTAGCGATATGACTGAAAAATTGTTAAAGCTACGTTAAAAATATATAAACACCACCTAAACCATTTTGGGTTTGTCGTGAAGATTGGCACAGTGTTGGGTGCAATATAGAAAGGATCATCAGGTTGACAAAAGTCTGCTGGTCTTAGCTCTGCATACCGTTTGTAGACAGCAAGTGGATCTCTCTGTTGTTTTTTTTTCATACATCTAGAGAATAATATCCCTGATGTTCTTGACATTGTCTCCTGTTCTTGTTTTAGACACAGAATGATCATTTTCATTTATTAATGTTTCAAATGTTTCAACCTTGTCTCCATGAAACTCTTCAATTAACTCACAGCTTAGTAGATTAAGTGTTCCTTCATCATGTTGCCCTATATCTGATGTCATTGTTTCCTCTTGTAATCAGTGTTGCACTGTTTTTGATTTTTCGACGAGGGAGAGACTGGAAGTAGCTGTGTTGTCAGAGATAAGAGCAGACAACACAGGGTGGAGCTCTAAAATATTTACTTCCTGGATTGAGTATGGTTGATGTTTTTTTTTTTGTATAAAAAATTTAGTTTAGAAAGTATAAAGCTATAAAAACAGGATCTTTATCCGTATTCATATGTCATGGGCAAATGACAATTTGATATACCAATACTATATTTTTTAATGTATGTAATATATATATATATATATATATATATATATATATATATATATATATATATATATATATATATATATATATATATATATATATATATATATATATATATAGTATAAGCAGTTCTTGGGAACCAGCCATATAATGCATTAACATTTGAACTTTACCAAAATCAACAATTGTTAAAAATATTTGTGTCATTTGACAATTCATTGATTTGTTCGATTGTGCTTATACTACAGTGTAATATTGAAGACTGGTGAGCTAGAAATAGTCTTTACGTAGGATATATACTAACTGCCAAATATGATAAAAAGAAATAAACACGTCATGGGCACAACATATTTAGTCTTCTTAATGGATATTGTGTCCTTTGATAATTTCATTACATGGTTTTTAATTTATAGTGGAGGTTTAAGTACAACTGGATGAAAATAACGAAGTTTTAACATTTTCATCATATACATATACGTTGGTAAAAATGATTCAAATAGAAGAAAATCAGTAAATTATGCCGCTTTTAACAGTAAGAAATTTAGCAACCCTGACATTGTTTTTAAAATAAATCACACATATTTGGCGTGAGAGTGGGAAGTGGTCAATTGGGAAATTTGAATAAAAACCGAACAACAGTTAATGTTTGGGGAATGAGCCCGATGATTAGTCGGTTTTTGCGGAGGAATGAATATTTCAGAAATGATATTCGTGTTGCACTTTCGTTAAATATTGTAAAGCACATTCAAACATCGCCGCTAGATATGCACTTCTATTATCTGGAGATTTACTATACAATTTTAGATGCTATCTCGCCCGCTAACCAGTTCAGAAGACATCTATGTACGTGACGAGTAATAAAATAGTTCCAAAACTTGGTCCATTACCTATATTTATTTACAAGACTTTCTAAGATCATTACGACATATATTTTGAATGTGGGTAGTGCGTTTATTTGCATGTTGTCGAGCTCTTCATTTACTGACGTATGCAAATCTTGCATGTATTCATAATTTCAAAATGCATCAACATGAAAACTTGTGAAGTTTATTCTAGTGGTTTGAATTAAACTGAACATGTGCACGAATACTGAAAAGGCACTCTACTTAAAAGATTACTTACAAGAGTAGTTCTCATTTTTAGAGATGTTAAAATCTTGACCCATTTAGCAGCATACTAAGATACTTTTCAAAACTGATTGCATTTTTATTTTGCATTATAATTTATTACACGGAAGTATGACCTATTTATACACTATTGTCCACATATTATTGAAACAACAGAGTGGAATGAGTCGTTTATTCAAATGTTTCGTTTTCGATTCAGACCTATCTATTTTAATCACCTAATGCGAAGCAAAGGCTACCAAAGACCCCTTTTTAGGTCCAGTTTCAAAAAAAAAATGATAGTAACAATTTAATTATGTTTCGTAGCATGCATGTATTTTTACTTTTACTTTTTCTTCCCCACCCAATATCACAATATCATTTACTGAAAACTTTCACGAACGCGTAAATATCTTCACAAATAGATCAGTTCTTTGAAAAATAAAAATATACCTGAACATTTTGCTTTAAAAAATACTTGTTTGCGTACTGGGAAAATGACATCATTTGATATTATACTTCCCTCTCCTTTACAAATCTGTAATATTTAATTTATTGCTAGAAATACAACAGTCATTGTAGACATCTTTTGTTATATGCAATCATTTGTCCACAGCCATTGTAGTGGAATATAATAGCGTATTTGTAAACTAAATAATATGAAAAGCTGGACATTCAGCGCACGGAATAATAGAAAGGACCATATCCTAGGTTAGTTAACTTCCTCATAATTCTTGTATATTATTCATAAAAAGACCTTTTGACATGTTCCTAATCCTCAAAGTGACACATACTTTGCGATATATGATCAGCTCTGGTTGAAGTTTTATCTTGTTTAATGAAAGATGTACATTAAAGCGATGGTAGATATTACGAGTCGTTTAGACGAAAAGATTGAAACTAGTAAGAAGCTTCTGACTAGAATTTAAGTTGAATCTATGACTTTGTTTATCGCCCGACAAACATCAGTGATTTTGCTTAACAAAACAGGAGTGTCATATTTAAATAACAAATTAAAGTCTATCGATAATAGTTTTGCTTACGTTGGATAAGGTCGATCATTCAAAGCCAATAGGTCGAAAGGTTAACATTTTGCTCTAAGCTGCCTTTAAAGTTTTGAAAAAGGACTGAAAACTTTCTTCTTGTTATGTAAATTTCCTGAGATCCATAGATAATTAATCTGCTCTCCATTTTAAATTCCAGTAGTAATTTTGTAATAGGCGTAACTTGACAAGTTAGAAAGATACAAAGTTTTATTTCCATGAATTCTGCATTAAAGACTGTAGAAGAGAACTCCAGCTCTCCATTAATAAGTAACCTAAACTAATAACTGGTCAATGCGAATAAGTAATTTTGAGGAACTAAAATTTGAAAATCAATAAATCACTCATAGTTTTAAATATCAACGTTGCATGTAGGAATAGGAGATTAATAAAAATCAAACGTAATAAAGAACACTACAAAACCTGCTAGATAAAATATTGAAACGTCGACTGAGATGAATTTGCAGATTAAACATAATCTTGCATACCAGGGCTATGTGGTGGTGCAGTAAATCATAGGAAAACCATTAAAAAGTATGTGAGACGAAACTTTGCAGAGGTAAATACATCTTTTACATCAAAGTGTTTGTCAGATGAAATCAAGATAGCATGTCACGTCTGAATATTGAGTTATATAGTTAATATTGACATTATCAATTGTAATAAAACTATATGATGATTGCAGTAATTGACTTATTAATTGTAATAAAAATATAATTAGAAACGCCAATGATATACGAATAAAATTGTTTATTATAAACAATACATCTCACAATTTAGGAATACATAACTGGCATATTTAATATGAGAAGTGTTAGTTTTGTGACTTTGGACCAAATGTAAATAGTTTAAAGAAGTCAGTAAAAATAAAATATACAAACAACCACCTACAAGCAAAAATCCCCATAACATAATAATTTTGTCTAGCTTAAGACCCCATACGATTTCCTGGCAATAATCTCCTTATCACGTCTAATGTGGAATGCCAGTTTTTGAAGGAAAATATACTTTCTACTCCAATTTCAAATACGTGTTCAATATCATAAATACTTACATAATTTTGTCTACAAATTGAATAATGAGACCTTACCTCAAATTATTATTATTACAATACATTTTAGGTCTATTAATTATATTGTTAGCAGTTAGCATAAACACTATATGTGACTACACATTCAAGAACGTGTACATGCATTCCTTCACGATGATTTCTGTCTAATATATATATATATATATATATATATATATATATATATATATATATATATATATATATATATATATATATATAGTTTCAAAAATGAATAGACATGAACGAATATTTAAAGTTTGGTTTCGTAACACACATTCCCAACAAAAAAAGCTCGTACAAGCTTCTCTATTGACTACTCTTTGTATAACCAATTGAATGCCACCATCTTTATAAAATATCAGATTGTTTTGAACAGAACTGTACATTCACTTCATATTATGCTGAGTACTATAAGAAGATGTTGGCTTTACCTCTGTACATATACCTCTTTACGTATACCTCTGTACATTTAAGTTAAAATGAGTTTGTCACGGTGATATCATGTAAGATACCTAAGTGTTTGCCATGCTTGTTACGTTGTGCATTGAATCACACTGGCTAGAGATGCGATATATAGGAGGCCTAAACAACGTTAAATTTGGTTTTTTTAGTAAATAGACCTTCAACATTATTATAACGTGTTCCTCTCGGCTGAGGATAGACGTAATATATTGGTTTACTAAGCCAAAATTTTACTGAGATACAATCAAACCTTTTAAAATTGTTTTTTGAACAAATGCTATGCACCAAGTGTCATTATTATTATTATTATTATTATTATTATTATTATTATTATTATTATTATTATTATTATTATTATTATTATTATTATTATTATTATTATTATTACATTATCAAGATTGTTTTATGGCACTGTAGAACAAAGTCATTAATACATGTACGTGTTGTTATCTCCCAAATTTATGTTCTTCACAAGTTATTGTATCATCATCACTATAATCAACCCTACAAATCAAATCATCAGCGGTCTAAAATCGCACACCGATCTCAGTTTTTTCAGGTTATAAAAACAAAATATGGAGTCGTCAAGCTTAAAATACAGTCGGCCTATGTTTATGCTGTGATAAACGGAAATGTAAAGAAGTATTCATATTCCTCGTGACTTGTGAACAGAAACAGCACATACTTTTATCAACATGTTTGAACATTGAGTGACATCCGACTCTAATAAAAAGGGATGTAACTCGTATCTATTCTTAAAGAGCTCTCCAAATGAACCTGTAGCACTGACACAAAAGGCGACTACTATTTCTGTTGTGATACTAATACCACTTTTACCACCGTCCAGCTAAATAAATTGATTCAATCCAGTAATGATAAAACTGCCTCGTTTTCGAATTTGACATACTGACACCTTTGAGGTACACTTTTATCGTGGATGGAGTTATGAGTACAGGGGAGATAAAAAGAAAATGTGTATGCATTGATTTACATGATATTCCTTTATGTAAAAATTGCCTTCCTCTTGAAGAAACAATTGTTTTGCGTAGACTGAATGGTAGTTGCAGATAAACATTATCAGGGAGAAACCAGTGTTATGAAGAAATCCCTGTTCATGACCACAGAAAAGCAGAACATTTATAAAAGAAAATTGCTTGAAAGCTTACAATTGTTGATGTGGACAGACGGGTGACGCTGAGAAAAGTTGCCCATTAGGACAGGTTGGCTATTTTATTATGATATATTTATAACCTGCTCTTAAATTATTGACTTTGAAAATGAACGTTTGAAAAGTACGAACATGACATTACAGAAACATAGAGTACGTGTATTGGTGAAAGAAATAGCTTCTGACTGTTTGATGGTAACCTACATCGGTTTATTTTAGTATCTGTTCTGAACAAGCACTCTTTCAAGAATCGTTTCATGAAAAGTTATTAAATGTTGCTCTTTCTATTCTGACACGTTACAATACGCAATATATAAGGTATCCGACTTTGCATATGTATACATCAACCATGAATGATATATCACTTTGCATATGTGTACATCAACCATGAATGATATATCACTTTGCATATGTGTACATCAACCATGAATGATATATCACTTTGCATATGTGTACATCAACCATGGAACATATATCACTTTGCATATGTGTATATCAGCCATGGACAATATATCACTTTGCATATGTATACATCAACCATAGACGATATATCACTTTGCATATGTGTATATCAGCCATCGACAATATATCACTTTGCACCAGGCATAGACGATATAAATTTAAGCAGTAATTACAATATAATCTGACAGCAATAACAATGTCCATACTCCAATGGAATACGAACAAATTTAAACATAAATGCATTTATGCTGACATCGCTCAAAAGACAGAATACAATAAGTGGAACACATTTTGTTCTGTAGTATCCTAATTAATTAACAACGATGAACCTGCCAATGGTTCTTTTCATACATTAGTTTTTACACGTTTATAGGTTAATTTGCTTAAAGTAATAACACAATGTATATTAACTTGACTTGATTAAAAATGAATACCTTTCTAATGGATTTAGAAGTATAAAATGAAATGGCATTAGACCAATTAGCATGTTTAATTTATCCAACTATCAATAAGCCATATGTACGAAAACGAATCTGATCGGTGGTATGATAACGATAAAATATCGATAAGATCGGAAATGACAGATAGCTCGAAAAATATAATGTCATACATAAATATTGTTTTTGACTGCACGCTGTGGAATCTAATCAACATGCTTCTGCAACAGTCATCAGATTCGAGTTGGGAAATATCGCTTTCGTTATATTTCAATGCTGAAGCAAATCCATCTTAAGAATGTCCTATCTTCTTTGACGGTACGGATGGGCCCGAAATATTTGTATCTCTCTTAGCGTGTGCTAGGCGCAGTGACTTCCTGAACTATAAAACGTACAACAAATATATAATTTTTATATCTTTCGACATTTAATGCAAATAAATTATCTTGTTTTAATTTACACTTTTAAGTTTTGTTCTTGTTATAAATGCATCAAGGTTATATTGTAGTAATAAAATTGGAAAAAGTGGGTCGCGTTGTATCAATAGATAATCCATACTTTTATTTAATATGATGCACTGAAATCAATTCTTTCTAAGACAGAATCTTATAAAGCGTCTTTGTGAAGAGATTTTGTTTTAAAAACGCATTGAGCAGTATATAAAAATGCACAGAGCTGATCATTTCACGTAAATCTGAACCCATTCTAATACTAGTTAACATGTAATTAAAACCCAGGTAAATTTATAAGATGCTTCGGCTGATGTACAGAGTTTATGTTTTGAATTCAATTGTAAATTTCTGATTAGATCGAAGGGTTATAAAACACTACAAACCTCTGCATTCTTTAACAAATGATGCATCTTCTTCTTGGATTTGGCTTTTATTTCTTCATGAACTTTCTGTATCGGAATGCAAACTCTTGTTTAAAGTGATGTCATTTCATCTGTCTGTCTGTCTTAAAGGAACTTTAGCATTTACCACCATCGTACTGAGTAATACATATCGTCTAGATTTTTTAGAACAAGAAACGGATCTGTGGTGGTAAGTGACAGAAATGATTTTAAAAAGAATCTTTTGTATATATTTCTTCAAATGGCTGTGCAATATTTACTGAATGCATTATATTAAATGACACGAAAAATGGTTAAATATGGGATGTGATTTTCTTAATGAAAAGGCAAATGGAAACATTTTGAGTTGTACCTTAATCACTTTCATATATATGATCTTTAAATAGTTTTTCCTTTGTATTTCAACTGAGAAAACTTGTTTCTACAACTTAATCTCACGTATTTATTTACGTTGATAATTTAAAAGAAAAAAAAATACCAAAATATAAACAAAGAACACCGTTCCAAGAAACAAAGAAACAAACCCCTAGTATGTACTTTCAAATGAAACTCAACGTGTGGACCACATATTTACTCAATGATATCAGAGTTTGAGTTGAATCGAAAGACTCACCCCTTTCTCTTGCTTGTTTCCATTTGTGTCCGAATGAGATGAAACTGACATACTTCTGACTGAAATAAAGAATTGCCGTTTTGCTTCCATACTATCAATTAAAATGTATAGTTTTATTAATCAATTACCGCTCCAATGGCCTAGTGGTTAGAGCGTCCACTTCGGATGTGAGAGGTCGCGGGTTCCAACCTCGGCCGAGAATTACCAAAGACTTCTAAAATAGTACTAGTAGCTACCTCACTTGGCGCTCATCATTAATAGGTTAGTGCTAGGACATGTCAGCCTAGTGTCAGGATAATGTGACTGGGTCGTACACGATGGTACATGTCTGCGGCATGATGCCCCAGTGTTAGACATCACTATAAACTATCTTAATGTACATATCGTAGCGATATGACTGAAAAAAATTAAAACACACACACACACACACACACACACACACACACGCATTAATCATTTACAGTTCAGCGTTTAATTCAAAGACAAGTTTACTCTTTGGAGTCTTCAATTTGGCTGTATAAATTATCTGCGGAAGCTGATCCTGCAATCAAGTGATAGTCTAAATATTTTCAACATGAAGGAAATGGTAAATTTAATATTATTTAAAATAAACGTGGTTTTATAACATAAATGAGCACGACGCATACCACAAAAATAAATAAATATCATATTTGTTGCTAGAAATATGGAAAATGACAACATCACAAAAAATCCCGGAAACAATTACCAAAAGTATGAGAATGACCAAAAGAATAAACATTGACTAAAATAAGCAAGAACAAAAGAATTAAAAGCGTAACACCATAAAGAAACGTTTTGACAAAATGACGAAATGTTCGTAATACATGACCCAAACAATGAATCAGAAATCACTAAAATTTGGAAAAATGATAACGTGTGGGGCAAAAGAATAAGAAAATTAATTTCATATTTATAATTGCCGATAATAACCTTAAGTATGAAATAAACTACGCCTAGTACAAATATACAGAATTGTTGGTAACCTTTGACAAACCACAAAATCTAAAGATTCTTAGTTATTGCTACAATAGTGCACACTATGTGCGTCATTATTGGAGAATACGATTTAATATGTTCGACAATATTTGGAAGTATTGTTTTAATTTTTGCCTATAAAAACAATTGTTCATTTATAGAAGGTTTGAGGAATTATTATATACGTGCAGTACGGTATAAAACACAGCACAACGGCAAAGCGATTGGTGTATTTTCGAAGTCAGTATGTTTTGATGTGCATGCGATTTTAGAAATAATGCTAGACACTGCAATAACTAACCTACAAGTAATAGATTATAGGCGCTGGGTCATACCTGTAGTAGACAATTTGTATAGAATATGAGCTATTATACATTTATCTTTAAAGAGTAATAGAAAACAATACCATCAATGAGTGGATCTATACACATTCCTGAATATGCACCAATGACGCAATACGGACAAGTTTTATGTCATATAACGGGCATGTTATACGAAATATATCGTCTGCCGAATTACATCAAATAATTTAAAATAAAACATAAGAGATAACTTTTAAAGATGGAGATGCTTACTGATGTCACTTTCTCTTTCAACAGGATCCTCGTATTGCGTGCATATTCTGCAGACCTGATAAGAGAGATCATATAAAATGCCGAGATCAGTTTGAATGCCAAAAACAGTTTTGAATGAAATATACATTAAAATGAAATAGACAGTTATAGCATTTTTTAGTTACTAAATGTTTAATAATTAAAAAACAACAATACTAATTTCAAGTCAAGCATCATCATGCAGATAGCGCACTGAAAAGACTTGTGCAATATATAACCTATTTATCCCATGGTTTATTAATAATGGAATAATGTCTTTTAACAAACTGGATCCGATGCAAATTGCTTATAAAAATACCAGTGTCTGTGTGACCGTTTTATGGAGTTTTGATTAGACTAAGAAAAATAAAAGTGCATAAAATTTAATCTTTTATTGATCCCTTGGTCAGATAACTTTGCCAAATTTTCTAATTGTATTCATTATTTTACCTAGAGAAGTACAAAAAGCATTTTCTTACTTCATTCAAAATGAAATACCAGAGCTTGCTAAGAACAATCTCGTTGACAAGTCGGTTCTCATTGTAATCTTGATAAGTGCTACGTAAGCCAAGCAGTAAATCCAAACATACAACGTCACCAATATTGACGAATGTAGAGAAGGGCATTTGTTAGCCTAAAGTAAATTTGAAATTGAAGTCTCAGATATTTTGCTAAAGGAACCAAAGAGACAAATAATAAAACTTATTCTTACCTTCATCACATATACCACATCAACGTATTTACGAAAGACCAGCTTTAGAAACTCTAGCTATCCACTCACATACTAGTCGCAAAGATTACTTAAGCGCGAAAGTTGTCAAGAATAAAACTTGAACACAAATTGGACGATTTAGCCGGAAGACTTAACTTGCAACAAGAACAGCGTATTTAACATATTGTCATTACAATACAATGAAATCAGATAATTGTAGCTATCCGCTTTTTGACCCGCTAGAAAACCATCACATCAGAGACAGCTATTTCACACACATCCAAGAAAAATAACTATGCGCTATTTAAGTTGCCTAGACGAACATGTAGTTGTCATGTTGAACTTGAGATGAACTTATGCCATAGGAATGTATTTGACTTACTAGACAATCCATCCAAAATGAATCTTTGTTTTGTAAGCAAATTAGAAATAGATGTAAAACTTCCAATGCAGTAAATGGAAGTTATTCCCAAAGAAACACATAAACTTGTAAATTACAAAATATTTGTAACATTTATTATTTTGTAACTTTCAAGAGCACTTAGGTCTCATTATTTGTAATAAATTAATCAATATAAATAAAGATAGCACTTTGAAAGCATCTGCTGGAAATATTGCAAATGCATGTAAGGCAAAAAATAATAAATATATCTGGGAGAATATATTGTGAGAACAGATTTATCATTAAACTAAGTATCTACATGAATTATTTAATCTCTTTAAAATGAATATTTTTTCAATCTAAATTTTATTTCAAAATGATCATTATGACAATATCTAATACATCACTCATGAAAGTGTCATTTGATCTTGGGACCTATTTATTTATCCAGTAGATAACTGTGTTGACAGGTGGAAAATGGGAATTTTGCGTGAGGAGACAAGGGGAAATGTAATGTCAAAAACGTCCAAAGGTTTAACATTCATTTTGTCTGACTAATATCTAGTGACCTGCTATTCCTTACGGCGTTTAATTTTACCACACTCACATTGATTATTCAACGCATATTCTTCCGATCCACCCTCTAATCAGTTATAAATAAAGTAAAATAAAGTAAAATATATTAGCCATTCTCTAAGTACTCTATGGTCCCTTTTAAAAAAGCTTACTATTTCTTTACCATAGATGTAAAACTAATGATAACTTTAAAGTTTTTATATCAAAGTGTACCAAATATAATGATAATAAAAATTGAAATTGGTTTCACTTTGAGCTATTATTGAAATAAATATGATGACATGACTATCTTCAAAATAGTTTGCTTACGTCTCTCTTGCCTCTTCGAAATTCGAGCACAGAGTCTAAGATACCATCTGAAAATGAACGGTTCCTGTGGCTAGGCTTCTCTTTTCTCTTGAACAGTTTGGATAAAAATCCTCTTTTCTTTGCTTCATGCTTAAGAGTTTCCTGCATTATCTAACAATTTAAAAATTAAATGCATATTTTACTTCAATAAGGAATTATAAAATTCAGAGAGTTTCCTATAGACAAATAATTTGAAATTAATAATGTCAAATATCAACAAGAACACGATTACAGTTATTTGTTCAACGTTTTTGGAAGATTGTTTTAGTGATTAAAAAATAATATCGATACTTAAGACTGTAGTGCTAACGTCGTAACCACATTTAGAAATATGTTCATATTTTAAGAGATAGGACTTGATAGTCCCTTGAATTGGTAGCAACTTACATTTATTTCTTGTGTACAAAGCTTTCCAGATAGAAACATCACAAATTAGACAACAGAACGCAATAAAATTTATATCACGGCACACAAATAGTGGAAACAACAACTACAGTATTTACAGAAACAGCTGACAAAGAATACAGATAAAAGATGCAGAGGAAATGATTTACGTAAACGTTAACTTTATGAAATCGCAATAGTAGAATAAGGAGTGACGGTTTCTGCGGTTAAAATTGTTCTGGCCTTTTAGTTTGAAATCGCTTTTCTTTAAGAAAACAGAATTGTGTGTCATAACTTTGCTTAAAATCTTAGCATCATACTGCGCATCGATCGGTCGTTTTGAGTTGTGAATAATTTATCTATTAATATATGTGATTCCGTCGAAATGCACAATTGTATTAATAAAGTACACCTTTGGTTGAATTACAATTATTACCAGATTATTTATTTTATACCTATCCATTGCCTGAAACTTATCCAATTTAAATATATGAAATTTAATATTATTTTGTTATTTTATTTTGAGACGATACTTATGTCATGCAAAACACCTCAAACTCTATTTTTTATATTAAACTTGTTTTTTATATGTTTGTAGATCTTTAGCCGTTCTCCAAATTATTGTTGCATACGTCTTTTAAATAATAATAATAATAATAATAATAATAATAATAATAATAATAATAATAATAATAATAATAATAATAATAATAAAAATAATAATAATAAAGATTATTATTTTACAAAGATGATAATGATGATGACGATGATTATTACTATTATTATTATTATTTATTATTTATTATTATTATTATTATTATTATTATTATTATTATTATTATTATTATTATTATTATTATTATTATCATCATCATCATATGCACTGTCTAAGTCACTAATACAATTTACCAATATTGTATTTTTTACCCTGATATCAATTTGTTGGGGAATTTTACTTTCGGCTGGTTTGCCTTCCTCTAATGTAGACTGCGTGAACTCTGCAAAAATCCGGAAAAGTTACACACATGCATTCATAGCTGAATATACGTCATGAATTCTAAAAATGTATACAAACAAAATCTGTTTGGTTATTCAAGTATTCAATAAGTTTTTGTTATTATCGCATGGATATTTTCATTAAAAAATCTTGGCATTACGTGTTTAGAAGTTAAGACTGCAAAAAGCTGACAAATGCGCGATAGCACTCTTCTTTACTTCAATTATATATGACAATACTATTTTCATTGACTAATATGTGGACATGTTATGTGGCTGCAGCGGGACATCTATTCTATATGAATGGATAAAAAGATTCAGGTCCATAATGATTATAATTAATAGATCAAAATTCCGTTTTATTCTTGTAATATACATAACTCGATTGCGCTCTGATTAAATGACAATAAAAGTTACCTTATCTTCATCTTCGCTAGCATAGGTTCCGATATATTAACCTTATCTACATCTTTACGAAACGATCAGATATTTCAATTCTTTTCCTATTGACACCTTTTAGATTTCATGTGGTGCTTCAATTAGTATTTATCACCAACAAACCAATAGTGTGTGCATTGTTCATCGGCCGGGAATGGCGGTGGCAATTTTTTTCAAAAGGATACATTGCAAGTTTAATATCGAACAGAGAGAATATAATATATTGTATTTGAATGAAAGGATTTATTGGTACAAACACTACCAGCGGTGTAAACTTGCATTTTATGAGTCCATTGTAGTTCTGTACTCGCCTTGCCTGGATCATGTGTAAACAGTGTTCAAATTTGAAGAACTTAATTTTGATTGGATGCGGTGGTTTGTGGTAATTCACAGACCCGAAGCACAGAAATATCGCATTAAACCGCCAATGTGTAGTTGGGGCGAACATTTCGGAACCTTGGCAAGAGAAGACGTTTGTCCTTTTGTATTTTAACGAATCAAAACCCTGTCATAGGTTTAAATGAACAGATTAATGAAGGAATAATCTTTTTAAAAAATACATTAATCTGGATTTTACGTTTTACTTTTCAAGAAACAAACTGATAGAAACTTTATGTTAACAAACATTTATGATTCTCTGTCTAAATTACAAATGTTTTCTACAAAGGATGAAAATGCATTCATATAAATAATGATAAATTTGTATACAAATAAAGTTCCATTGACTGATAAATATTAAAAAGTTCGATATATCAAAACCTCAATCGCTCAGATCCGGGACCACCCTCCCGACTATATGGAATGACTCACTCAACACAAGTTGAAATACGTACTTGTTATATACCTCTGACAGCTTTAAACTGCAAACATTTAAAATATAAGCTGCAGCAAGCAGATATTTATCCTAAGTTCTACTTTGTGAGCCAAGTATAGTCATCATCAAATTGTTTTGTGCAAATGACTTCACAATTTTATTACGCATTGAACTTAATTTACCCTCCTTTAAAGTTGGATAGGCAACAAATAACATTTCCTCCATGGCTACATGATCGGTCTGGAGTTCAATATACGTCTCTTGGTCGCATTTATGTTTATGCATGGTCTCTGTCAAATCTTCTAACTTATCTTTCACGTTTTCGTCATTTTCTTCTCCCTTATCTTCTCCCGTAGCTAGTTTGAAATAAAAAGACAGGCAATAAATGAATATCGATACAAAATACTAAGAATCATGATCTTTGCGCTTTTAGCAGATACTGGAATCCACTCTTGGTTGACTGAGGTTTCCACATCATTTATACCAGATGTGGAAACCTCTCTCAAAATGCATATCAACAATATAACATTAGGTAAAAGTTAAATAAGTGCAAGAAATCCAGTGGAAGTTATAAAATGTGTGGTTGATCACCACATTCCTAATTGATATGAAAACAGGAAGTGAATCACACTAAATCTTAGAGACCTATCATATTTAAAGAAGTTTGAATCTAGCTTATTGACAAGATCATAATTCCACCAAGAATGATTGGCTAATGATTTGTTTATGAGTATATTGTTGTTTCTACTTCTGATTAAACAGTTAATATGCAATAAATGCCATTTCTGAAAAAAAAACATCTTTAAAGACTGAATTGTAAGGATAATTTTGAAGAGCTACAAAAAAAGTAGCATAATTTCCTCGTTTCCACTACGGAGGCATGACAAGCAACAGTGGAAGTCCTCCTCCTTTGAAGCATCAGTTGCAACAAGAGCTAAAAGGAACGTAGCTTCATTTTATCTACAACAGTAATACTGCCTAAAGAACAGCCAAACAAAATCAGAATAAAGAGAAAACAAATAAAACACTTTGTTTAACCAGTGTCCCGAATGCAAAATAAAACCCCAACCACTTCTTCATCATTGCGTATAAAAAAACCTTTCCCGTCATAACATGTAAAAGAGAACAACAATCGCAACACAAATCATATTAAAAAGAAACAAGAAACAAAACAAACCAAATCAAAACAACAAACAAGTTCAAGGAAACAAAACGAAAACTTAAGAAGACAACACAAATATGATTTAAGGGTAGGTATGAGCTGTAAGGAATGCTAATATATTTTCTTATTACTCTCAGCCTCTAGCACTTTTAAAATCTACGTTTTTCACTAAATATATATATATATATATATATATATATATATATATATATATATATATATATATATATATATATATATACACTAGTATTCAATTTATACATCCGAAGTGTGAAGATATATTTGCACCATTTTAATTACACTAAACAAATTTTAAAGCAAAAAATACCCATCCTCTCTCATGTCTTTAAAATATTAAAAATAAAAAATACTGATTATACTCTAATTAATGTTTTTTGCTTAATATTCAGTAACTTTTTATTGCCTCTACGTATCTATACATAATTTTGAGTAGTTTATCATTGTATGTATACATTATGAAAATACGGCAAAAGCAGGGTTCTGAATAGATCCGTCTTTAATCATGCTATTCTTAAAACAAAAGCTCTGTGAACGTTTTGTATTATGATGTGAATACAAAAGTTTAAAGATGGGTTTTGAATATGATTTGTACTATCAACATTCGTTTATAACCACAAGTCGCCGTGAAGTTTTTCTCCCTCCCTCCGTGTGCTGCATGAAAGTGTTTCAACCTATCTCAAAAGAACTGCAATGAGCTGTACAATATTTTTATCTAACATCTGTTATACACACATTCTGTCGTCTTCTAGCATATACATTTCTTGCTTATTCCTTCAGTGTTGATGATACAAATACTAGAAATATGGTAGACATGTTTACCCGTTTACATGTTTACCTCAAATGCGCTACTTGATAGCAACATTTCTGCTATTTGCAGCAAGCATGAAGCCTTCTTGACAGAAATAAAGGCGTTTCTATTGCATCATAATCCAAATTGATTACGGTGCATTTCTCATTTAGAGCTAGGAGTGGGTATTTAATTTAGATGTGAGAGGGTGGGGGTGAATATCGTTTAATATTTTCCTTCTTTCCTCTTTCTGTTCTTTCGACTTCTCTACTTCCCAATGAAAAGGACAAAATGTATATTCACATTCGGATTTCGTTGGTACCCCGAATACTTCTAGCTCCACCCCTTAAGATTTATTTTCAAACAATATTTTAAGTATGAGAAGCAAGTTTAGGTATCTTTTTCGTTTGGAGAAATGAGACTTACATCCAGCAGATTTAACACCACTTAGGTTTCTAACTCACAATTAATCTCAATATTCTATTCTCTTATCATTAAGTTATATGAACTGACTGGAGAGTTGTGCTAACAGACTTGAAACATTCTCCATAACCAATAATTGCAGACAAGCATATAATCTATGCCACAACGAGAGGTCTGTCTATCAACCTGCTCCTTTTTCAATTATCAGTGCAGTTTGAGAGTTATAAACTTTAAATACTGTGATTGTAAACTGTAAATGAGTGTTTAAAAGTCGGAAGGCAAGTATTTAACTCTTGTAGCACCCGCATTCCTTGTATGGCTAAGTAGATTAAAGGCAAGCAATGTTCAATTATACTTGCCTCGATAGTGTATTTTTGTTAATACGATTAAGACAGGATGAATCCGGCATACACTAACTTTAGTTTTGCGGTTCTTTAAGTATCCAACCCATGACATTCGACCTTATATCAAAATGGAATTAAAATCAGTGTATGCTCTTTCGAGACTGTTATAACAAAATGGATATCAAAATGAAGTTACAATCAGTATTTGCTTTTTCGAGACTGCAATAACCAAATGGATTTTTTGCCTGCATGAAGAATATGACATTTAAATCTTTTCTTCTTCTTTTTGCGGCTGTTTCGTTGTTTAAAGATTATTTATCTAAAACTTTGCTTTATAAGCATTATTCATAATTTAATCAATTGTTGAAGGCATGTACATGAACCAAGCAGAAGTTGTACCATCATTATACATAAGACTGGGATCCCATCCAGACATTAGTGGACGCGTGTCTGTCAAAACCTTTGGCAAATGAAGCAATGTTGATCATTTCCCTTAAATTTTTATTTTATAACCATATGTACGTAGGTTCTTGACGTAATACATTTTTGCGGGCTTGTTGGTTGTCATTTTTCTATCCTCGTGTATGTGCTATCAAATATACAATTACCAATATTATTGCCAATATTTTTACACTCATGGTTTCCAAATTATAAAAGAAACACAATTCAGGCAGTGTGTTAAGTTATGAAATAGTGGCGCGAGTTAGTAACATTTTGGTCGTGAAGAAACCGTACTAGTTAAGCATGTATACCTTAGTTAAAGGGTATTATTTGCGCATGTAGACCTCTTTTAAAGGTTTCTCTGAAAAGGACCCACCCTAATTATTCCAGATTCAGGAGGACAGATATACACTGGCATATATATATATATATATATATATATATATATATATATATATATATATATATATATATATATATATATATATATATATATATATATATATATATAACAAATTAGTTGTTAAGAGATGCTATTCTCTTTTTACAATTGTCGAATGTATATAAAGATTTCTATGTGTCAGATATAAAGGACAGTACTTAAATTAGCAGCAGAACGGCTATCCAGTCTTTCATCCTCTTCCCCCAAGCTTGGATCCAGCATCACTTGAACGGGTCCTACATAGTAATAAACCCATGATTGTTAGCGCCAACTGTGATTAAGCAGATTGCCAGAGGATCTCTTTCATTTAGCGCAAACAACTTTTGCAGTGCAAATCTTAGCAGGATTTAGTAAACCGCAAGACTTATAACAGTATAAGAAACAAAAACCTAAAACTTATTTAGAAAATGTTTTGATGACATTTTACTTGTTAACTATTGTATATGGGATATTATAAAATACGCAAACTAAATGAGTCAAGATTGTATGTTAGATGTTCTTAGACTTTGAAAACCCCAAAGTGGGAAATCATAAAATGCACGTGCATGGAACATATCAAGATTTAATGAAACTAATCGTGGAAATGTCATTTAGTGTTTGTTAGCCTACATGATATTAACATCATACTTTTCAGGTTATATAAAAATTATAAATCTCCAAGCAATTAGCGTATCATTTACACACCTGTATCTCTGGTGTAGTATAATATACATCGAATTTGGAGTTGCGTACTTGGGTGTTAGACTATAACAGTTAGCATTTTAATAACTTTTAGACTTACGTGGCCTTGGAGGTCGGACGTATCCTACCTCACGAACATTACTTCTTACATGTGGCGCTGGTGGAGGAGGACAGAGTTGTGAACCTTCGGATGATCCCATTTTGTCAACATATGACTTTATATGAGAGAGTCGCACCTTGTCACCGAAACCATTGTCATTAGACCATCTGCGTACGACTAGAAATATTGTAAATCAGATTTTGTCTGCATCAATGTTCAGTGCATACTTACCATCATGTAAATGAGTGATACAAAATATATGCATTAAATAGTAAATTCATTTTGATCGTAAAGAGTTTGAAACATGTTCAAAAACAAAAATTAGAATGTTACTTTTGTCATCGGTCATGAATTTACTCATTTGAAAACAAAAATGGAAGACTTTATTTGGATGTAATTGCATCAAAATAAACGCTAGAAACAAGAGTTGTGCCAAGAGTGTTCCGTTCCATTTTTACAAAACATATTGAAGTAGTAGATGTCGAACACAGTTATGTTTGTTATTGATATGTTGATCAAAAGTAACAATAACCCGGGTTCAGAAGTATTTCTTTAGGAAATGACACACTTTGCTTGACACATGCAGGTCATTCGTCTCAGAGGTAAATTTTAAGTTGCAACATGTAAGTAAACATATTGTACTCTTAAATTTTAGTTAGCTCAGTGAGACAAAGAGTAGGCTAAACTAAAATAGAAGGATTGATAGATTAAAATACCCCACCTGTGTAACTTGAAAATGCGACAGATACAAACTATATATAATAAAGATCTTTCCAATATCACGAATATAATAGGAACAAAGCAAAATGTAGTGTGTGTGTGTGTGTGTGTGTCAAATGTTAGTTGTGATGTGAAGTGATTATGATCTTTAACGTAGCTTTAACATTTTTTCAGTCATATCGCTACGATGTCTGCAGTGTGGCATCATGCCGCAGACATGTAGCATGATGTCCCAACCAGTCACATTATCCTGACACCAGGCCGACCAGTCCAAACAATAACCTCTTAATGCTGATCGACAAGCGAGGCAGCTGTTAGTACCATTTTTTAAGTCTTTGGTATGACTCGACCGGGAATCGAACCCACGACCTCCCGCATCCGAGGTGGATGCTCTAACCACTAGACCACCGGAGCGGTTAATGTTAGTTGTTTATATAACGTCTACTGTCAGTGAATTGGTTAAAATAACCTCCAATGTTTTGTCTTTTATGTTGAGAAGATAGTCTTAAGTTTAGTATTTTAATTTCTTTTTTCATCGAAATTTTGTATGGTGATTGGGCAAAGCAGTTGTACCTTCTATTTTGCTCCACAGAGAAAAAGTTGGAAAAGTGATTATATTATCCTTTCAGATTCGGATTATTTTCTTTTGAAATTATTCCATTTGAATGTACATAACAAGGAGAGCTCTAAGTAAAAAAAATACCTCCTGATGAAATCAGTGTATTTTATTTATGAATGACACATGAAAACTTGTGACAGAAACAAAAACAGTCTAACTACATTTGAAATTGCAATTTGTTTAGACAAAGACTGTGTTCCTTTAAATCTGTCCGAAAATGAAATGCTACCTAGCTTTGACATTAAATGCAGATCTAAATCTATCCAATCATACCAAATATACAATACGAGAATAATTTCAACATTTCAGACAATTCCTGATGGCCTGAGTGGTGGGCAATTTCATCTGGTGTGCGTCCTTCATAATTCTTTATCTTGATTGCCCCTGCAAAAGCTGGGTAACTGAGTAGAGCTTCAGCAAAGCCCACAAGGTTATATTCTGCGGCAAAATGAAGAAGAGTCGGCCACTTTCTTTCACTCTTGACTGACAAATAGAGGAAATAATGTCAACTACTGAGAAATTGCAAGAAAAATAACAGTAATCGATCAGTTCTTAATTAAAATACGTCATAGATGTCATTATAGAGCAACAAAATGATTTCATCAAATGTATATAATTATAACAAGTTCAAAACACGTGTTTTACGATGATGTCGACTTTAATGCGTATTTAATGAAACGACAGTTTTGTGAGCTTTTGTAATTCTAATGTTTAAAATATTATGTACTAGTTTGTATATAACACTGTGATATGTTGAGTAATTATAAATTACTGTATTTGTATGGGAAAATATGAACGAGTTTTTCGGATGGCTATACTGCACGACTTTGCAGTAACCTTTTTATTATATGCTTATTTTTGTTTCACTACCAAAGACTTAATAATAAAATTCACAAACAAATATATTTAATAATAAAATTTATTATCGTATTATTAAAATAATAAAGTTCACAATCGTAGATTTATTCAATAAACAATAATAGTATTCATGCGCATATAGCTAACTCCTCCCACCGACCTTTAACTTCATTGAGCACAATATGAAGGTGTTCAATATCGGGGAATATTGAACGATTCTGGCAATGTAAAGTAAACGGAGAAAAAAATGAGCATATAATAATTCAGCATTTGTACTAGTTTGTATGTAACTCCGTTTGATTTGGATAGTATAGAACTCTGACATGTTGAGTTATACAGCGTTTGAACTAGTTTGTATATCATTATGACATGTTCAGTAATAAGCATTTGCACTAGTTTGTATATAACATTATGACATGTTGAGTAATAAGCATTTGAACTAGTTTGTATATAACATTATGACATGTTGAGTAATAAGCATTTGAACTAGTTTGTATATAACATTATGACATGTTGAGTAATAAGCATTTGAACTATTTTGTATATAACACTGTGACATGTTGAGTAATAAGCATTTGAATTAGTTTGTATATAACATTATGACATGTTGAGTAATAAGCATTTGAACTAGTTAGTATATAACATTATGACATGTTGAGTAATAAGCATTTGCACTAGTTTGCACATAACACTGTGACATGTTGAGTAATAAGCGTTTGAACTAGTTTGTATATAACATTATGACATGTTGAGTAATAAGCATTTGAACTATTTTGTATATAACACTGTGACATGTTGAGTAATAAGCATTTGAACTAGTTAGTATATAACATTATGACATGTTGAGTAATAAGCATTTGCACTAGTTTGTACATAACACTGTGACATATTGAATAATTCAGTGCTTTTTAATAATTTATAAAAGAGCAAAACCGAGTGGAAAACATTAAAATTTATTTGAAGGAAATAAGATTGTCACATCTCTACAAAGCAACATCATACCAATCAGTATCACGAATGACTATGATGGGTACCTAAACAATGAAACCTCTTGTCGCAGGAGATGTTAACAACTTACTGATAAAAAGGTGGATGTTAGTGCATATACGTCTTATGATAGTGATGAAACAGAGATATGCATATTATCACAGAATGCCACAAGAGAGAATGGACCAAATTACATTGAGATGAATCTTCATCGATCTCCATCAAAGAAAGATGTTCCGGGAAGCCCAACGCTGAAATTTTATTCGCTAGTTCCCTATCAAGTTGTTCTCTATCTGAGCCACACAGCCCCATACTCAGGCATAAAAGATTAATGGGGTCAGTCTCTTCCTTCAGAAGCTCCCAAAGTTGCTGAAGTTTTGATTGTGTCCCGCCAAGCACTCTAGAAGCAGCAGGAGTTAGATCGTCATCGGAAGTGCTGCCTTCATGAGAGGAGTGTACAAGATACTTAAGCTGTCCTTGACCTATTTTGCGTTCCTTGCACATAACACTGAATGTGGAAAACGTTTCTGCCTCCTCGTCTGAAACACAAAAGGACAGTATATAAAAGAGAATGTGTACTTAGGAACTGATCTTGAGCACATATCGATGGCAGTGTTTACCGTATACATTTTGCAGACAGCATTAATATAATTTAACGTAAACAATAGAGTTTAACACCACTTGAAGTTATGATAATTGCTTTCTTGCAATTGTGTACATAATACATGATGTTTTGATATATGTGTGTGTGTGTGTTTGTGTGATTCAGATTTTTAACATAACATTGATAATTTTTCAGTTACATCGCTACGAAGTCTGCAGTGTGGCAGTTTATAGTTTGTGTAATTTGGAGTTCTAACGTAGCTTTAACGATTTTTCAGTCATATCAATACAATGTCTGCAGTGTAGTAGTGCATAGTCATGTCTAGCACTGGGGCATCATGCCTCTGACATGCAGCATGACGTCCCACCCAGTCACATTATCCTGACACCAGGCCAATCAGTCCTAACATTTACCTCCTAATGCTGATCGTTAAGCCAGGCAGCTGTTAGTACCATTTTTTATAAGACTTTGGTATAATTCGCCCGAGGATCAAACTCACGACCTTCCACATCCGAGGCGGACGCTCTAATCACCAGGCCGCCGGAGCGGTTTCGGTTGATAATGATATCTAGCACAGTGGCATCATGATATTTAACATTATGTCTCACCCAGTAACATTATCCTGAAACCAGGCCGACCAGTCATAACAGTAACCTTTTAATTCTGAGCGTCTAGCGAGGCAGCTGTTTGTTCAATTGTTATACGTCTTTAGTATGACTAGGCATGGAATTCGAACCACAACGTTATCGATAAGGAAAATTCCTACCCGTTTTGATGTATTGGATTTACACAATCTGTAAAATAATAAAATAGACACCAAGCTTCATTTGTAATATTGCAAGTACTTTGAAAATGGAAACAATTCCAGCGATTATAAACATGTGGAATATATCAACATTGTGATATCAATTCCACTAAGGACATTGGCGTATGTGTCAAGGTTAAATGGTGTTCTTTTGTCTGCTGTCATAAAATCCGTATCTCTTAATACTTCCTTATTTTGGTGTATACGACAAAAAAGAATTTTTTAACAATTACACAAAGAATAGTTTAATCTGTCATGTTGTTTCAGAACATTGTTATTAGTTAACAATTACAGCTAGATGCCTAATCAACCTTGCTTGTTTACTATACTGCAGTTTCTCAACTTTGCACAATAAACTTGAATAACGTTCCTTCTGACTGTCAAACCATACTCATGGAAAGTGTTTTCTATAGGAAATGTGTTTTTCGTGAAAAAGTTCATGTTTCATAAAATACGTAATAATAAAGACTAACGGAATTGGTAGCTTCTATAGAAATTGACTATTGCTTATAATATCTAAGATAAACGATCATGCGCGTAGAATAATGAAGACTTGACACAAGAATGGGTTGCACCGAAATTATTTTCAAAATGGGAGAATCTAAAATATATTTAATTCCTTAGATGATTTCCTGATAAATTTCTGACAAGTCATAATCTGAATCATACCTGTTAATGAAAAGTTGTAGAAATATCTGTTTGTGTACGAAGCCTTCAGTGTTTCGTCATTACCATAAAATTTTACGAATACATCGGATTCGGCTTTCTTCTCAAGTCCAATGAATACCTTCGTGATGCCCTGCGTAGAAATAATCATTTTGGTTCTAATAAGTACATTTGCTCCCAATCGAAGTTATATACTCTGTTGATTTTTAGTGCACTCTTAGTAATCTAATTCTCCATCATTTATTGTACTATAGTGAATAAGGTAGTGCATTATAGTGAACAAGATATTATACTATAGTGAACAATGTAATACACTATTGTGCAAGACAAAGTACATAACACTGAACATTGAACAAAGTAGTACGCTATAGTGAAAAAGGTAGTTCACTATAGTGTACAAGCTGAAGAAATTATCGAAGTGTGAAATCCTTCAAATTATGAGTGCACTCGCAGTGCACTAATCCCAATTTTCGTCATGCACTATAGTGGACAAAGTAGATCACAATAATATGGACGCTACATCATGTAGTTTATTGTAATGGACAACCTAGTATATAATTATAAATATTGAAGGCACTCATTGCAATTGATTGATAATATCTATTTGAGTATTTATGGATATTGTCGTGAACCAATATCAAATGCAACAATACTATATTTACAGTGAAATTTTTGTATATCAGAAAACTGATGAGGATAATAATGAATATGACGAAAACAAGAATGATCATAATTATGCAATTGTTGTACTTTAAAACCACTACTTCTTTGTATTGAATTGCAGCAAAATTATGGTGAATGGATTTAGTGCACTTGTGCAGTTTTTTTTCTTGTTCTTGGTGAGCGTAATTTATAATAAAATTATTATTATTATTACTATTATTATTATTATTACTATTATTATTATTATTATTATTAGTAGTAGTAGTAGTAGTAGTAATAGTAGTAGTAGTAGGAGGAGGAGGAGGAGGAGGAGTAGTCTAGTTCTATTTTTAATCTCTTTATCCTGTATTCCAATTATATCGTCCAATATACTATTTATTTTATGAAAAGAATAGAAGTATATTAAATGTTTGCAAAACAAAAAAGGAGAATCAGAATGTGTCCCTAAAACATGGAAAAACAATTGAATCTAGATTTTTATTATAATTTTGATGAATCGTGGCCTGTGCCTTACAATGACCAAAGATAGGAAAGTCTTCACTCTTCAGTACAAGTGTGTTGCAACTTGCAACAAGAACAAGTAAATTAATACACACGAAGAATGTTTGAAAGATGGATTAGTTGTAACGGCACTAGAATGAGATATTAGAACAGTGCACGGATAACGCGAAGAACATATATGAAGTACTCCTTCCAAGAATGGAAAATGGTTGCATAGCAACTTCTTAAGTGATGTCATGTCCACACATTCTGAGTATCGATCCGAAATACAGACATCCCTCCTTCAAATCTGATTGAGCGTTGCATTGAAAAATTAGATGCCTGACTGCAGTCAAACATACTGTTGATATACATTCCTACTAAACTGGGAATTGTTTGCTCCTAAGCTTTAAATGAACAGGAGGAGGAAAAGTGTCCACATATGTTAGAATTAGCGTTTTTAACCTTCCACTTCTGAATGGGTATCAGCTTTTATTCTCTAGACTAAGGAGTATAAAATTCCAATATTTCATTTGGCTGCTGCCAATTCCACCATCAAAGACTACTGCAACACACTACAAAAAAATACTGATTCAGAAAATTTGGGATGGCATTTTGCTAATAACAGGCATCACAAAATAATTCATGTTTGAGCATACATACATGGGTTTTGGAGAGTGCAACTTCGAAATCAAGCATTTAAAGGGGAATACAACTGGATGCCTGAGATCTTGCCGAGGCCTACTTTTTAGTTTATTTAGATGATATGATTGTCTTTGGCGTGATTTTGACTACGCATTATAAAAATATCTTATTGTTGTACTGGTCATAAGTGAAACCTTCCAAAACAAAGTGAAGATTTACCGGTCTGCACTTTAGCAGAAATCGCAAAGGATGTTCATCAAAACAACGTAAACAAGATAAAGCAAACCAGAAAAAATACCGGCAAAAACACGTAATCTACACCACCACTTTTGATTTTATTATTGTATTATTATTACAAAATAATCTGCAAGCGTGCATTAACAATGCTCATCATTATCTCAAACATCCAATCTATGTAAAAAAAGGAATTAAAATACCTATTTAGATGAACCATGCCAATATAAATTTTCCTTATCTATTTATTTTATGGTATGATAATTGTATGTAACGTTTACCGTCGTGGACTGTCACGGAATTGTATCAATCCCTTTATTTTAATAAATACAAGTACGTGGATTTTGTTTTTTGTGTACAACGATACCCGGGTGTAATTTATGGTATATGGTACAATATTTCGAATCAGTGAGTTACGTTCATCGAATACATCGTCTATGTATAAATGCCTCACCCTAAGACTAAATCTTTACATTACAGAACGTCTTGTCAGTGAGCAGTATACTTAAGGATTTGTACATTTTCAACTGTGGAGGTATATGAGCTAGTTATTAAATTCCTATATATCTTATAGGTTATAGCTATTGTAATACTACTTTTATCTGTGTGTATTTTTATGTAGCTTCGGCTTACATAGCATAATCCAAATATTTTTTATTCTTCTTTGTGATTTATCAAGAGATTTATATTAACAATATAAAGTGACTTGTTAAAAGAAACGTTTAGTACTGTATGATTCGTATCGGATACGAGTAGATTCACTTCTGAATCCGTTTATTGCTTTTTAATGTTGTGCTGATAGTGTAATTTGTATAGCTTATGGTATATAACGTCATTACGTGTTATCGTATATGCCTGTGTCATTCATAGTACACGGTGTTACATGTATTTTCAGTTGACGGAGTCAACAGGGTACCACCTGTAGAGCTAACCATAGGACTCACCAGAGCAGCTGTAAAGCTGAACAACAGCCGTTGAGCTGAGTGAACATTGTTGCTGGTTGAGTAGCAGTCAATGGGACGTTGCTGCCCGATTATTGAGCGCTGATTGCTTGATTGACCAAGGAATTAAATGGTTATCGGTGACTACCTGAAATACTGACTGCTTGATTGACCAATATAACGGCTAGCCAAGTGTACTAGTGACGAAGTCTGTGTTACTCCATGTATGTAATCTATAAGCCGTGGGTTTGTTGTTTGGGTTTGTTATACCAGTGTTTGGGGACTACAGATATTTTGTATAATATATGTTCCTTTTGTTTTCATCGTATTGCTATTTGAGTAAAGTAACTCACTTTTCACTATTTGAGTGAATACATTTTACTATATTAGTAAAGCATATCATTTTTGCTATTTGAATAAAACACATATACTTTTCGTCTTGTGAAATTACTGTAAATTATTAAAGTTTGTCCTTGTACTGTTTAAGGTCATTTATTTGTATTCACATTTATGTTTGCATTATTAGGTTCGTACGGGTTGTGTTAATTTGTCTAATATTTAGATCTTATAACGCACGTATTAATCATAATTCTTTTTTTTCCAAGTCATTCATCAATAAACATTGTATTTGTATCACCCTCGAAAGTGTTCTGCTATAAGTCTGAAAGCCAACCCGGTTATCTTGTTACATGAAAAACATCGTTCACCATGGCGAAGGACGTTGCTAACTAAACAACAGTCCCTTATTCACTTCAGTGTACTGATATTTTCGTAATAAATAATTCAATTTGCTCTTATTCGTAATCATGAATAACGTTTTAATTTGATTATGACATCTATGTTCCTCATTTTACAGTATGCATCATTTCCGCTCATCACTAAAATACTTGGCCGTTGACGATGTGTTAAGAAATCTAATAAGGAAGTCTTATTAAGTATCTTTATTATCTACAACAACATAATACTTAAAATGTCAATCATGCCGATGAACACAATACTTTTCTTGAAAAGGTTCTCATTGATCAGGCTATACTTTGCCATTTAATAGATAATTTAATTTTTTGTACTAATTCTCATTCAAAAGCCTGTCGACACACAATACAAACTTGGTATGGAGAAGATTGTTCTGAGATTTGAAGCAGTAACATGAATGTAACAGCAAGAAAGACACGCGAACATGACTCACGAATCACAAACTGTTTTTCAGATATCAATCAAAACATGGATGCATGATTATATATGAGAAATTGTATTTGCTACCTCACTTTTAAAACATAAATTGGCTTCTACAATGGTGTTCCCAACAAAGTCGGGAAAGGGAATGCACAACGATCCACATTAGTTTTAAAAATTTCGAATTTTCTCGCCATTGCTTTTCACCTCGATTATACATTATGTAACATAGTCCGGTGTCTATGGGTCAATGAATATCTATCAACGATCGGTTGTTGTTGCCTTAGGAACTTCAGGTTACTCTACTTAAAATATTACTGAATATAGCACCTTTGAATTTGATACGAATGATACTACTTTGCAACACATTATTGTAAAAGGAAGATATACATTTACCATTTCGAACTATTTGAAAAACAAATGTTGAGTTTATTACTAAAATAACTTACCTCATCAATAACTTCCATGAAAATTGGCCGAATTCTGGGTGGAGGATAATCGTATTCGTACATGGATACAATCGTCATGATCAAATGCCTGACAGACTCCTCTGTTCCATCTACATCAAGTGTTAGCCAGTCTTTGACATCTTCATGCACGCCACTTTGTGTTGTTATAGACGTATAGTTCTCTATATCAACTCCCATGAGAATTGCAAGTGAAAATTGATGATCAAAACCGGTCATGAAGTTTAAATCTTTTAAGTCAAGGAAGTCGGGAGTAATCAGGAAAACGTTTATTCTGTTTCTTCCTTGGGCTGTACAGTCCGATGTGACGTCATTAAGGGCAATGTCAATTTCATATTCCCTTTCACCAAGCTTGACTTGAAGGTACTTTGCCCATTCGACTCCATCTTGGGGATAGTAGTGGATGGAAATCTCCTTTTGTGTGGCCATGATCAGAAATTTCGAGGGATCGACGGCTGTAACAAAGCAAGAAATGTTTAATGGTTACATTCGCAAGGATATGTATTAGCAAATACTTTTGATTTTAATGCACAAGGACCAATGACAACCAAGGCATAATTTCAAGTTGTATAGTTTAGCACAAACGCTAGAATTAGTTCCTTTGTCTATGATACTGAATGTTGCATTGCAAATGTGGCTTTGATATTACCTGCAGTAAAACTCTGGGGAATCTTTGTAATAAAATCAAGCACGTTTAATATTATGCACCTAATTCTTCGACAAGGTTAATACATTTGGTAATATGAACTACAATATACATATGTATCAAAGGGAATTAACATTAGGGCCTTCACGCTGCTCCTCTAACTAGCTGGAATTCAATATTTAAATGTTCCATCGCATTAACAAGAATGTGGAACAAAAGCTGTAAGAAGAATTGAACAGTGAGGCCGGCTTTATAAATGGTTTCAAAATGGCTCTATATCCTCACAGCAAACTGTTTAAAAAATAATAATTTTACTAACCAAGAATCCAGACTTGCTGACCAACACAAAAGATCTACCGACCAGCTTCACTATATTGTGACTGGCACCCATACAAAAACTGACATATAGGATATAATGCAAAATAAGTTGTTCAAATAGAATCCAAGTCTATCAGTAAGAAAACTACAATCAATAACCTATACCAATACAACCAATATAATTGTAGATTAAAGTGAAAGGAGAAAAAATACAAACACATGCACAAATTAATCATCACCTCACAACAAGACATGAAGTTTTACACACTCTTATATCAAATATGCACACAAATTTACTTACATACTATTATAATTGAAACGAAAGAGAGAAAATATTGGCAGAGCTTAAATTTATAAAATAGTTAATATCGCTCCTGAAATGGCCAGGTTTTGTTCCCATGCACAATACGCACAAACATACATGAATGCCATCATACAAGCATTGATAGGATGGGAAATTTTTTTTCCCAATTGCAATTACTAATAACGATGGAAGTAACAGTGGGTTTGAAACCGATGTCAGTAAGCATATGGTTTTATGGCGCTTGTAATAAATAGTTTTAACTGACAACAAACTTAGAAAAGCAGTTGCTAAATTACTTCTGTCTTTCTAACAGAGGAATTGTTAGGAAAAAACTTCGAAACAGATTAGTTTATGCAAATGATTATAAACAATCACGTTATCATCCAATAAAGGAAACGTCTGACTTTATACATTCATATGACCATACCATTAAAGTTTACAAAGTGAAAGTTTGGAGATGTTCGAGCTTTGCCGTGGATACATACAAATACAAAAGACACATACACAGAAAACACTCAAATATATTATTTTCTAATAATCATATGCATTCTGCGTTATTATACTGGGTGATCATGATATATACCGAAGTGCAACGAATAAAGTTGGCGAAATAAATGCCATTTTTCTTTTCTATCTCATACTTCTTTCTAATGCGGATCCATAAATCTTAGTAGTTCAGTGGTTAGCGTGCCCAATTTACGAAGAAACGGATCCGGTTCGATCTTAACATCGGACTATCTTTGGTCAGTTACTCTGTCTGGCGTGTCCTTGGTAAAGACGATCTGTTCCAAATTACCTCTAGTATTACAGTCTCATAAACAGTACCAGATGACTTCCCCGCCCTTAATGCCTTTACTGCAGCCTCTACCTCTTCCGTGAAGTACCGGTGATTACCCTTTGCTGTGGTCGGTACGAAGTTTACTGCAGATTGGCTTGAAGAAGTTTTCATTGTAACTTACCACATTCCGGTATTTTCTCGACACCATTGTCTTTCAGTATAGATTCTCCCCATAGATACGATAGACTATGTTCTTTAAAGACAAACAATGTCACCTTCGCATCAGTGGACGGTAGATATGTGAGTAAAGCTTCTTATACTAAGGCATCTTGGTACAGTAAAAACGGACAAGACGCGAAAATCTATACTACATATATATTTAAATCTCAGCCGTTCAGGGTGCCTTAAACTCATCTAACCCATCGCATTATCAAGGATATTTTACAAGTTTTGGAAAAGAAAAAAAAATGAGGGAATTTCGGAAGCATTGAAATTTACTAAGCAGTTTAATCAAGTAACACACTGAAGAAAAACGGACTCCAAATAGGGTTCAATAAGTAATAAGTAATTTGTATCTCTAAACACTTCGTAGAAAAAAAAGAAGTTTGATGGAGAAAGGAAGTATTAATTTAATTTTCGCTTCCAAATGTATCATATTATTAATTTAAAATATTTTTAAAAGTGTAGTCTGCACTGTGGTCTATAAAATGAAATATTATTGAATGATTTCCAGAAACAAAATAATGTATTCTCATTAGAATGCCACTCTTTTGAAAATGTCTGTTCCCGATAATAGCAAAAGTTTACAGTTATTAGGGCATTATTTGTATAGCTGTGGTCAAATATGCTATGTCAGCATTTTGGCAAGTGCTTGCAAAAATATTAAAATTTATTCTCGATTTATTTACTTGCTTGTAAGCTTGTCATAAATACATAATTTTCGGTGTATATAGATTTTGATAAAGAAAGCGGAGTGAATCTATTCACATGAAAACAAAATCAAATTGTACAGAAAATTTAGTTTGCGCAATATTTGTAGATCTGAACTTTGAGACAATTAGAATTGAGAGGCAATCTAGAATACTTTTTCGACAAGACTATTGAAGATTTATTTCTCATTCATACACTTTTGTATCCAAATTTATTATTTAGTTATTTTTCAACTTTGTTCTTACTTTCTTGCACTTAACACCGCAAATGAACGAAATTATGGTAGAATGGTTGTAAACGTATTTCAAATAACAATTTTTGAACTATGGGTTAAAAGCCTAACTATTCAAATCAGAGAAACGTTTTAAAAATGTATTTTTCTCAAGTTGAAGAGGAAATGAGTGACCCCTGCCTAACACCATCCTACTCCATGTCTGCTCAAGAAAGAGGTTGAAGATCGACCAGGGAAATATTGGCCTGTAACCACTGGATAATATTTTCAAATTCGTGACAGATATAAAGTGATTTTCAGAATATCAAATCGACTGCCAACATTTACATGGTCATATTTAAAGTGTTCAAGCTTCACATCCCTGCAGAAGACGCAACGTTTGTCTTTAAATACATATCGGTATCGGTGTTAGTAAAGTTGAAATATCAGTGCTAAGCTGAAGAGAGAGATCTCTTGAGACTATCTATGTCCCCCCTCCTGTTGGGTTCAAATTTACTACAACTAATGGATTAACTTCTTCTGAGCCCTTGGACCACTACCAGCACGTGCAACAATCCGAATCATGCAAATTTATCCTCTTGACATTTTTGTAGGTCTCCAGTTTTTCAATCTAAAATGTATTTACATCGATAAACACTAAAGATTTTTTGGATGAATTTACTAGCATTACCTGGTACAGTTATTATTGTGGCAAATGTAGCTAAAGATTTAACTCTGGTGAACAACATGCGTATTGTTGCAAGACATATCATGGATACTTAGCGTCACGACTTTGTATTACCGAAGAGTGTCCAAATCTTTCTTCATTACTGGTTGTTTGCTAACGAATGATTTTAGAGGGACTTTACTTTTAATAATCTATTGCTTGAAGACAATTCTTTTGATATGTTCCATCATGTCTCTCACTCGAATCGTGTTGGTTTCTTGCAATGGGAAAGAAAAAACGCGTGCTCATCGTTTCAAGAAACTAATGATAAAAGTAAATACTTTATTCTTGTATGGTTTGACTGTTTGTAACTGATGGTCTCCATATGAAAGTCCAAATATTCCAAAAAGCCCTTTACATTTAACAGGGTCATTAATTTGAATTCTAAATAAAACTCTTCAAATTTATCTTTTCATGTTTCAATCTATCTCATGTAGAAATCTCAAAACGTTTCACATAGTGTACTGTAAACTGGTTCAGAATTTATGTTTATAACGAATAATTATTAGCTTTCAAGCTAGGAAAAAAATAAATTATCTGCAAAGTTCTTATGAAAAATACGAATAAAATGTTCATCATAAAATCGTTCAATTTTACCGAGTATGTGAATGGTGGAGTTCAAATTGTCTCGAAGTTAACTTTCACGCAGAAGTTGTATTTCATTAGCTTCTTAACTGCAACGGAATACATAACTCGATCTTTGCAAGCCAAGAATCTTTGATTCTTTATACAGTAATATAGGATAGAGTGTCACTACTGGTCATAACAGTGATTTATTGTTATGATTATTATTTTAATATATAAAAATTGGTTGATACTGTTTAAACTAGGCTATTCCTTTGTTTTAAAATTATGCATACGTTCGGCGCGTGCTGCTAAACCATTCAAAGGCAACATCGTGTCCATTTTTAGTGAGATCCCTTGCTTGATACATGACTGACCATTAATAACAGCTGCTGGGACATGTTTTCGAAGCGTAATACAACAGTTTTCAAAGATCGGCTTGTAAAGCCTGCAATGTGTCATTCTTCGATAAAAGGGGTGAGTATTGCAGTGCAGGAAGGTCTATGTAATTAAATTTTTCTAGCTTCTAATGGTCGATTTTAATTTAGGGTCAGTAATTGTTGGTCGGGAAAGACAGAAAGGGATGCGGTATTCTTGTTATTAATAGAGTGTAAGACGTTATATCTGATTTGAAGTCATGCTAAGCAAGAAAATGAAACATTGAGTCGTGACAGAAGTTAGCAGGCATCTGCCGATACCTGTCTAGTGGATAAATACATCTGATGCAATGCATCTCATCTGTCGTTCTGATCGAGTATTATATAGGAAGACAGAGATGGAAATACTCTCAATCTGCGTTTAACACTAGAAAGTACGGTCCAACAAATGTAAAATATGTGTAAAATAACTCTTTGATGCACGGTTTATAAAGGTAGAGAAAACGAGATTGTGTTAGTGAATCTACAATTATCGCCACATTTTGGATAGGTAGAGATTGTCTTATGATACTTACATGCCTTCTACGACAGGATTTTCTTCAGTGTGTAGGTGATAATCGTCCGATGAAACCACACGATGAAGACATATCCTCTAAAGAATGAACACTATCTTCACATCAGCTACAACCATACCCTGTTTCGGAGTGTCCGTAAACTGATTAAGTCGATGCTTTATACTACACGGCTGTATATTTGCTTCCTGTAACAAATCCCCGTGTAACTTCCTATTACCTAGATGAATGGTGTTTTTTATTTTTCTTACAATAGAACAGTCTAATCAAGTAGGACAGGTTGATAAATATTGACAAGATATACATTTCAGGTGGAGTCTATAGAAATATATATATATATATATATATATATATATATATATATATATATATATATATATATATATATATATATATATATATATATATATATATATATATATATATATAGATGCAATAAACTGACGACGAACAGTACGAAACTAGTAACTAACTAGCCTAAGCGCTTTCGACTCCCAATGAGTCTTTTTCAAAGGCAAATACAAAACATAGTTACGACAAACAAATAAACACAAAAACGTTGCGTTTGTAAACCTCTACATTTTTGTGTTTATTTGTTTGTCGTAACTATGTTTTGTATTTGCCTTTGAAAAAGACTCATTGGGAGTCGAAAGCGCTTAGGCTAGTTAGTTACTAGTTTCGTACTGTTCGTCGTCAGTTTATTGCATCTATTTTAATTAATCCCTGACAGACGTGATCCCTTGGTGGATCCAGTACGCTTGAGAGGGTTGTTATTCGCCATATGAGTTGTATTCTTTATATATATATATATATATATATATATATATATATATATATATATATATATATCTATATATATATATATATCTATATATATATATATATATATATATATATATATATATATATATATATATATTGTATTGATATACATAACTTTTTTTTAAAGCTCGGATGCGGACAAAATGAAAAGTCTACTTTATCCAGACGTGAATGTAAACACAAGCCAGTTTTGAGCAGACTTTGTTATTCACTTGATAGAAAGACGTACGGACCCAAATCCAAGCAACTATTAAGTTATGTTTCCTTTGTGCAACAGAGCAACTCAGTTCACAATACATTGTTTTGTTCTTCTGTTTGCACACTTTTAGTGTAATAGGGAAGTATAGTCAGCTAGAAAGTTGATTAAGTTGATTTTTTTACTGAAAAATACCAAAATACTAAACACTACACTTGTAAATTGTATTGTAAATTGTATTGTGAACGTTTATCACAATGGTGATTTGCATATGCGCTTGCTTAGTGAACGAATTTTATAATTAGAATTGTATTTACACCCACACAACTTATGCATACAAGCCAAGCCAATATTATCGACTGAGACTGTAAACGGGGAATTCTAAAACATTACAATCTCCTTAACTGATTTGGCGTTCGTTAACTAGGGAATTCTCTCCCACGGTGTTATTGCCCCATTATACAAAGTTGCCATTCTGTTCCAAACATCGCTGCAGTTGTTTTCACCGACTCCTTTAGGAGCCACATTTGTCCCGGTTTTGGCCACTGTTTCTTTTGTCGGTTAGTCAGTGGTGCAAATGTCTGACACTGAAGCAATAGACTTCAAAGCTATTTTGAATGGGTTTATTGACGTTTTTAAAAACGACATTAACCTTCATAAATATATGAATATCAGAGATGTAGCAGATAGACTGGAAACACTGTATCGACTGAATATATCATATAGATTCATTTATAGTCTTCATGAAACCCCAGGGGATTCACTTCTTTTAAAGTTCGTAGAGGACTAAGGGATTGATTATTTTGCAATCTCCATCAAAAAAGATGTAAAATGTTGGACAGAATAATTTAAATGTATAAATATATGTGAAGTAAAATTTTGTAATGTGTTTTAAACTTATCCCAGTCGGATGTTATTAAATTTATGTATGAAACTGCTCGTCGATGGTCGAGTTAATATTCTTTAGACCTGGAAGTGATATCACAGTTGTAAATGTCATCAGACACCTTCCAATCATAATCCAAAAGCAGAGGATAAGAACTATTTATCTGATCTATGCACCAATATGCACCTGTTCTAAGATTTAAATATGTCGGCGACTTGGTGCTATGTAGACAAAATCATGTCTGGAAATTAACCCTTCAATCCTTTCTGCACCTTGTAATTTTTTTGCTTTTATGCCATTCAGTAATATGATCATTGAAATATAGCCAATCAAATGGGGTATGCAGCCTTTGAAAGAAGTTGTCTAATTTCATATAGTTGACAGTTGGTACTTGGTGGTATTTAAATGGAAACAAATGAAAATCACTTGATGAAAAATGACACGTACAGCAATGTCTTTAAAATTTGTATTTAAAATAACGACTTTATGATGAGACCTATTGCTTACAACAACGGAAGCTCTTTATGAGGGGCTGTCAACATGTTTAGAGTAATTGTAGTAGTAAAGGAAAAGGCTGATTCTAGCGCAAGCATCTCTTTTTACCCCCTCACGATCTCATAACAAATACGAATTAACCCTCTCTCTCACTATCCTAAAACCCCAACCCCTACACAAAACTTTACTTGTGTACCTAGACTTTGTAACAGATGTTGTATAAGGTAATGCAATCAATAATCTCCCTACGAGCCAGCCAAATCTAACATATATCGCCTAATCAATATCAGCCTAGCCTTGTGTAAGTTAGTGTGAAAATCAATACTCACATCATCCAAAGCCAGGTAATGTTTTAGTAATTACTGCAACGTCATGCGGAGATGTATCAGACTCTATCACGTGATTTTCTAGACCTGTCTAGAAAACGCCCAGACAGATTTTCAGTATATTAAAAATATTTCATTATCAGGATGATATAGACTAAACATTACTTTACCGCTCACACAAAGACGACATTAGCAGCAGAGAGGGTGAACCCTACAACAATATATTTGCGACAAAATCGATTAAAGCCTCAGAATGCCAATTGAGCCTTAAATTAAAGGTCCCATCTTAGCGATTTTGTCGTGAATACATTGTCATAACCACACTCAAATTGCTGCCATCTACGTCTACAAATTTTTGCGACAGAATCGATTAAAGCCTCAGAATGCCAAATGGAGCCTTCCTACGAAATCTCATATTTCAACCAAAAAAAAAATAAAGACCCCATCTTAGCGATTTTGTCGCAAATACATTGTCATAACCACACTCAAATTGCTGCCATCTACGGTCGCAAATATGTTGTCATTTCACCCTCTCTGCTGCTGATTAATACAAATTATTTAACCGATATTTGTTAGCTTTTCACAAACAGACTAATCGATAATACTTCACCACGTAGATCAATTAAATTATTTGACTGATCGGTGAGTGTAAAATTAATTCTAGTTAGTGAATCATTTTGACATTGCATATAGACTGGATTAGTCGGATTCTCAACAATTAAAAATCCGGGGGGTGCTGTTGGTGAAAATGAATAAAGAATGTAACCCTGTCGGGCTTGATTTGATTGTTTCATATTAATTTGATAACTTCCTTCGATTACATCACACGTTAAATTAAGTGCGATCACCGATGAAATATCCACATTGTTCGGTGCGATATGTCTACCGTCGCCGTTGGGAGAATTATTATGAGTGAGGATAATAGGCTTCGGCTGGTTATCTTTCCATGATTGATAGATTTTATTAAATCCTTCGTCGATGACGATATTGAGTAGATTTTTTAGTTCAGGTGCGTTATATCCTGTAAGTACATAATTTGGATTACCTGCTAGGCCGCCCCTATAACGTCCAGCTTCAATTGTTCGATATATTGGAGAATTTTCATCAGTAAAAACACTGATAAGTCTTAATCTATATTTTTCCATGTCGCTGATGATTCTGTTGGCTGCCGCGACCACACTGGTAAACTCATCTTTTGTAAGAAGACCGGATCTCAACGAGTGTAGCAACAAATAAAAATCTTTGATCATGTAGAGAAAAGAAAGGTCAAAGGTGGGAAAAAATTTACTATCTACGCTTACTTGCGCAACAGTATAACCTTTCTTTTCAAAATCAATAGGACGACGACTACTTCCAAAAGCATAGCTCGTCTCTGTTTCAGATATTTTTTTTCTGTAAACTTTTGTTAAATCTAATTCTTCGAAATTATCATATGTTCGTGATGGATTGTCAGGTCCTATTTCATCAGTGACATAATCAGATTTTACAGGCTCGGGCGTGGAATTACCAGCACTTCTAGGTGGATCTTCGGGCCATCCTAATACTGTTCTTATTGAACTGTTATAAATATCTACAACGTACCCAGGAGAGCCTATTTCAATTGTAGATGACAGTGTTGGTTCATGAACTGTTATCGCAATTTTTGATTCTTTTTTAGTAATGGATTTTATTCTACGTTGTAATTCATTATTAATTTGCTCAATTTGATAGGATCCAGTTGGTATTGAAACAACGATCCAATCTGGAGTGTCATCTTTTTTATTCCTATATGCAAACACCAGAGAATTATTAGGTCTCTGACCGCCAAATGGAACCGATCTGATATTAGGCCAACTATGATACACTCGTAATTTTGCCAACGCGATTTCCTTTACTGAAACAGGCGAGGGAAAATTCACACTGAATTTAGGGTTTGTTGACGATATTGATATCATGCTTGTTTTCCGCGGAGTGGTATTTTCTGCTATCCGCTGAAGTAGTTGAATCTCTTGCGACATTATTATTATTCACAATGTCTAATTTTGCAATAGATGAAAAAACGCTAGCGTTTTTAATCGTAGTATCATAAATACGTATCATCGCGGAGAATTCGTCTTCGGTAATTATCGTATCATCAATCGATGATGACATCAACGAGGATAATTGTGAGTAACCGTTAGATACTGCTTGATGTTTTACTATATAGTCGTTAAGTTTTTCTTGAGAACACGATGATATTTTTTTAGTAATAGCATTTGCAAGTCCAGCAAATGTTGTCACCGCGGAAATAGCAATTGGGACAGCAATCGGAGCTACCATTGTTACTGAAGATAGTATAATACCAGCACCGGCCATTATACCAGATACCGAGTATACTGTAACATCAATTGCGGTAATTCTCCTGCGATACTTTTTAATTTTTATTTCATATTCATCAATGAGTGTTTTGAGTTTTGTTAAGAAGTCTTTGACGGTATCATAGCGATATTGCGATGATGGAATCATATTATTTTAAAACCTCAAGTGGTTTTTAATTGTTAAAAATTCTAATTTAGATCAGCTACAAACTCCATGTACCATACAAATGATGTCTTATTTAAATTAGGATCAGTGCTTGTTATTGTAAACCGTTTGTATTCACCCACGTCAATAGTCGTTGAAATCACGTTGTTGTATCCATATGAAGTCGATGATGATATATTAAACTGATTCAGTGACACTATTGTTAATCGATAAATACCCTTGTTTGACACAGTGAGGGTTACTGTATTCTTTTTAGGTTCCCAATCTAATGATCCAGAGAGAACTGTGTATATCATATTTATGATATTTCTCTCATGAGGAATCTTTATTCTTTCAAGTAGCGGAAGATTGTCTGTTTTAAATTTTGTAATATCCTCGATAGATTTTTTAATACTATTAATGCTATCTCTAATAATACTAAATCCAGCATCATTAATATTTTTAATACTAGCTTTAATTTCATCAAAATTGGATTTAATTTCAGCGAGAGATGGAGAGGTTACCGCTGGTGTTCCAAAGAATTTATTGATAATATTTCTACGAAGGGAAGTATATGTTGTTATATGTTTTTCAAGTTCTTCATTTAAATTTTTTAATGCATCTGTGATTGTAGAAACAAATACACCTGGTTTGAGTTTTCCATCATTTGAATATAACACTATTGTATCTTCAACGACGTCACGTCTTCGTATTAAGACATCATCCAATGAAACATTACTAGATTTCAATTTGCCCTGGCGATCTTGAAATACAACTATTTCCCCAGGATCTACACTTGACAAATTTAATGTCTCGGCGATTTCATCTTCGATTATTTTTTTTACACTTTCGACAGCGAATTTGCTATCGGTTTCTGTTTTTTTTGATTCTGATAAAGGTCGTCCCCAAATATCAATCATTATACGAAAACGCTACGTTTTTCTAAATCATAACGCTATCGTTTTTGCCATTGCCTGCTAGTATATTCATTAACAACAACTTGTGGTGGTTTTCTTGGAAATTTAGATATCTCTGCAAGGACATTTAATACTTCACGACCGCATATCGGTGGATCATTTAACTGTTGTGTTGGTAGCGTGGAATAAAAAATTGGAGATGACTTTGTTATTGTGGATACATATCGCATGAATTCTTTTGGTGGAGCTAATCCATATGAATCAAAATAGACAATTCCGCGTGGATCAATTGCATATGCGACCCAATGAGTTCCTTTTCCGCTGCTGTTATCGAGATTGATAATACCCGTTTCATTTTTCATTGGTTTTGACGGTAATTGATCTCTCATGAAAACTCCTCTAAAGTTTTTTATTGATAATGATTTTACAGCATCAATTAAATCAAAATTGGACATTGGTGAAAATCCTAGGGATTTTTCCACTAATAAGCCGTTCCTGGTATTCTTAGGCCCGTGCCCTTGTACCAATTGTGTGGAGTTCCTGGTAGTCTTAGACCCTTTCCTTTTTTTTTATAGCCTTTCCCAGTAGCTTTTTTCAGGGCCATTCCTGCAGCAGTACCAACGGCTCCTAACGCTGCCGCCTTCGCAACCGCTGGGGCAGCCGCTGCAATCAATGCTGGAATAGCAGCTAACAGCGGGAATATTCCACCTGATTTTATCATACTGGCGATAGCTGCTTTCGAAAAATCAATTTGAACTCCTCGTTTGTTCTTTAGCGCATCATTGAAATGTTTTATTTGACGATCTGTCAGTGATAATTTATGTGCACCACCGGACATTTGAGTGGGTTTCAACGTTATTGTAGTTCCACATTCTTTAGCCGACTTTGATTTCAATTTCTTGACCTGACCATCAGTCAACTGGACATTAACAATACTATATGTCATTCTATTCTAAAATGTAATTTACACTTTCAATTGATCTTATTGTGAAAATCCTAACTACATGTTTTCCACTGGTGCATCAATAAGTCTCATTCGTCCGCCAACTCCTTCTAACAACATTGATTTATCACTGAGAATGACAGCAACTGCTCTATAATCGGCTATACCAGCAGGGCGTTGTACCCGAGCTTGGAAGTATATATCAACAACAGATTGTCTCATCATGTCAAGATGTTCCAATGAAAAGTAATAAATCGGATAGTGTTTTTCAAAATCAATTTGCGATATTTGCAAACCAGTATCAACATTTTGATCACGACCCATATACGACAATATTCTATGATATACACGAGCTATGTTGTTGTTTTCATAATTAAGATGTACAATCTCTGCTGGCTCTTGTTGTCCGTTTATTCTCAACGAAACTTCACTTACTCCTAATTGATCAAATATCATATGACTAGATAATTGACGACCCACTCGATTTGCATCCTGTAACGCTATAAAGATATGACGTGGAGCTGAAACACCTTGTTTTGATGCTAAGTGCCATGTAAATGTGCCATTTACATTATCCTGCTTCGTATCAGTCGTTGTTGTTAGCCAACTTAGCAATGATTTTCCACCTGTGTCCATAAACGATAGTAATTGTTGCTCTATTGTAACTGCTGGTGTCAAGACGGGCATCCATAAAGTCAATTTACTTAAAATGACTTTACCATCATCAGCAACACCATCATCATGCCAAATTGCATCATTGTCATTTTCTTTTCGCACTAACACAACCGTATGCTTTGCTCCATAGATGACTTTTCTGACATTTCTACAGAATCCGAATATATGATGTAACGGAATTGCACATGAAAATCGTCGATGTTGTCCTTTTAATGCTCCTTTTCGTGTTGCAAATCCTAGATTGAAATTACCATTAACCCTTTTTAAAATGTCGAATCCAGCAGCGGCTGGTCTATCTTCACGGTCTAGATTAGCATCGAGTTGTTGATTAGCTTCTGCAGTATTTACCGCAGTTAGTACTTTAATAAACTGAATATGGTCAGCATGATCAGAAGTATCCTTAGCAAACATCATAGACGGACCAGCCGACCTTGTATAATCATCAGAATATCTCGCAAGTCCGATTATTGTTGTTGCAATATCAACATCTTGTTCTATTGATTCAATTTCTTTTCCATCAATGATATATCTTGCACTGTTAAATAGCGCCATAATGCCATTATTTACGAAACCAACTCGGATATTTTGGTCATCCCCATATGGCGTATCAGCTGCAACATTTGTTACAAGCTTTCCTTCTACTTCAATAAACGCCTCACACGGCAAAAAGTATCTACTTGTATCTTGAACTTGAAGTTCAACTCTCCCCTTTTGATTAGGCTCTCTTGCAGGATAGGCATAATACTGATAGTTAATTTTAGAATCATCTTTATTCACCGGTGCCGCCATATCAAACGCTGGATCAGCAATTTTTTTAAATGCCATTTATACTAAAACGTATCGTTTTTCTAAATCATTTTCTTTTTCGATTTCCTCCAAGACCGCTTCCCGCTATCATACTTGCAATATTACTACTATCTGGTGAAGTCATTGCTAATGATGCTAGTTTTTGTTCCACTGCGTTATTTATCACTTTACTGACATTTGCAGGCATCATTGTTGTTGAAGGTAGCGGTGGTGGTGGTTTTCGTCCGAATCTAGATTTCACCAATGACGTTATTCTATTCTTTGCGGTAGAAAAGGCCGTTCCTGCAAGATCTCCAACAGCGTTAATTCCCTTATTACGAATAACATCAATGGCTTTCATCGCTAATTGTTTAGCAATTGGTGCTACTTTTGGGGCTATTCTTGTGAATAAACCAGCCATGATATTTCCAAGGCCGTCTCCATAGTATGCCTTATAAACGGGCAATCTTGAGTTCACTACATACACGTTTGTTGGTTTATTGTGATTATAGTGTACTATCATCTTATTTGAAATGACTTTGTAATTTCTAAATACAATTTCAATCGCTAAATTCCCCCGGAATTCCGTCCATTAACTCATCCAAGAGTTCTCGATACGTATGAATATCAATTATCCCACCTTGGAATAATCGTCTGCAAATATCAAATGCTTCATTAGTTATTTCGACTGAGTTATTTCCAGCTCGCTTACCTCCCATAAGAACCTCAAGTCGTGATATATCATTAATGATATTACTAGGACACATATGAGAATCATGATGAGAACTTCCATAACCCTCTCCTGAAGAACTTTCTGGTTCGGAAACGTTTTGATTTTCTGGAGCTGGTTCGGAAACGTTTTGATTTTCTGGAGCTGGTTCGGAAACAGTTTGAATTTCTGAAGATTGTCGACCTCGACCTCGACCTCGACTTCGACCTCGACCTCGACCTCGACCTCGACCTCGACCTCGACTTCGACTTTGTTGTTCTTCTTTTCGTTGTTGTTGTTGTTCTAAAACATCCGCATCAACTCCTATTTTAAAAGCTCTGTATTCCAATGTATTCTTTTTTAAATTGCCGGTGATTTCTTTATTAATTTTATATATCCAATCCACCCATTGATTTTTGTTTATTATGTTTTTTTTATACTCGTCTTTTAAAAATTTCTCCCTGTTATAATAACTTTTTACAGCAAAGTTTCCAAATAACGCATAGTCTTCATTTTTCAGCAATTGAATTTGTTTGATTACTTCTATAGCTTCATCAGTGAATTTCTCGTTAAAAGGAACACTTTTTTTAGTGGAAACACTAGCATCTTCAACGGGGTTATCATCAATATCAATATTACCCATTTGTTGTATTTCTCGCTGAGTTTGTAACTCACCTGAAAGCTGTTTTATTCCCTCGTGAGTTTTTTCAGTTTCTGTAGCAATCTTTCCTAATACATCAATAATAGGTACTGCTCCCTCTTTAGGGATGTCGCCGTATATAGCACGTTCTGTTGCAAGTTTCATATCTTTAGTGGCTTTAGTTACAGGGGCAAAAAGTTGTTCGCTTCCAATAGAAAAGTCAGTCTGCGCTTGCTGTCTAAGTTGTAGTTTATCTCGCACGTTATCTCGAATTGGTATAAACTTTTTCAGTAATGCTAACCTCTCACGGGCTAGTCTGGTAGTTAATGCTTCTGAAGTCATTATTGGAAATGCTAACGATTTTTCAATTGTCGGTTTCACTTGCATCAATCAAACGTCTTATAGATTTCACTTTCAAAGCAATCTCTGACCGAACTTGGTACTGTTCCCCGAGTTTCTTTCTAATTGCTTCAACTATACTAAATAGCCGAATGAATAAATTAATATCATTGTTATACAAAGAAGCATTAACCGCTTTTTGGATTCTTTTTATCAGTGAATACATTTTAGGTAGAACATATCTTCCACGTTTCAATTGTATATCAATTTGTTCAAATTCATTCAAAAGTCTGTCTTCATTCAAAAATTCAGAAAGTACGATTCCTTGATTTCTTAAATTTGATATTTCTGTGATGATAGATGTAATATCTTGAAATTCCATTTATTATTACTAATGTATTTGTATCTTTAAAATATTTTTATATACAAAAAAAACAAAACATATACAATGCCCGTCTCTTCCTCATTCGAGTTTCGAGGCAAGAAAGGGCACATACATTAAAGACTTATACAATACCCTAACCCCCCAATCGAGTTCAAGGGCGGGTTATATGGGTATTAGACGTGAAATCCAAGTGATTTCTTTACAAACATTGAACATATAACATAAAGCCTCATTTGGAACCTCTTTCGCGCCAAACGACGTCAAAGAGGCCCAGAGGGGGGACAGCACATTCTTGGAACTCATTTAGTGCCTTCGCATTATATAAGCCCAAGGGCCACAAACATAGATCTCCCAATTGGAAGCTCTAACGTAACAAATGCTATATTAGGTCTTCCGGAAGATATGTTGTGGGGGGGACAGTACATTACATATAGGATGATATATATACAATGAATGAATATTTACAATGAATGAGTATTTACAATGCGATTATAGGTTATATATACAATGCGATTATATAGAATGGTTATATATACAATGAATGAATATTTACAATGAATGAATATTTACAATGCGATTCAATGAATGAATATTTACAATGAATGAATATTTACAATGCGATTATATAGAATGGTTATATATACAATGAAATGATAGGATGGGTTATATGATAGGATGGTTATATGAGGTATGATAGGGACAGTACAGGACGATACAAACATGAAACGACGGGGCGGACCTACACCCACTTTGCCAATCAAAAGCAACCCAAGAAATTAACCCTGGTTGCAGTTGAAAAAATTCAACCACACCATGTCAATGGCGTGGGAGTTTTAATTGGCAAAGTGGGCTTCGTTTTAAAGCCCCAAACTTATTACGGCTCATATTATATATAAGCTGAACTAATACTGCAGTGTCAATGTGTAGGTGTGTATTTATTTTTCTAGCATTTCATAATGAATACTGTGTAGTAATTTCAATGGAAGCTAAGTATTTAAATAAAACATTAAAACAAGAAATACAACTGTTAAATAATAGCAATTTTTTTATTAATTTCTATAATATTACGATTAAATAATCGTAATAATAATGGATTTACATGACAAGATAACTCCGTAATGGGGATCCCTGTCAATTCAGGACCTGCTATTTCTTGAATCGAGAATGATATTTTTCTGAATTTTATTACACATAGCCACACTAAAACTAAACTACATGTAGCGCATTTTACTATTTTGACCTCACTAATTTGTAATTTTAAAGTAATTTCATTTTCATACAAACGCTGTTAACGCCGTCTTTGTAATTGGGATTTTTAAAAAATCTATTAATAGACCCCTGGCCTTGGATCTCTGTCAAATAAATTGTCTACCCTGTATAGGTTTTTCCAACAAAACCCTAACTGCTGTTCTCAATACAGTCTTTAGAAACAAGAAACAATAACACAAAATCAAAATCCGTACATACCTGATTACGTATACCGAGTTAACCATTAAATACGTACATGAGATCACACACATCATTAATTCAATCCAATTTCACATGTATTCTCGGACGAATTTCATATCCGGGAATCAATATCGAAAGTAGGATAGTCACGTGACGATCAGTAGTAATGAGGGGAAATACGGAACAAAATAGTAATTATTAAGAGTTATCTTGTAAATAAGAAAACTTTATTCTATGTCCATTTTTCTTTGAGATAGCTGTTTGACAAATCCCTTCAGCAACTTTTCGTACTGAAGGCATACATATTTCAAAATATTTCCCTGCAGCATTCATTGAATGAAAAACTCTTTCTTCATTCGTCGCTGTATCAAATGACTGTACTGGTCTCTTTCCAACTGACTTACAAGTCCCTGTCTTTCCTTTTTTTATATTCTCTCTTTGAGAAATACACTGTAAATTGGAAATCGCGTTATTTTGAATATTAGAATCAATGTGATCAATAACACAGCCATCTTTAATCGGTCCCATATAACACTCAAAGACTGCCCTATGACAGAGATATCCCTTTCCTCCAGCAGTAAATTGCAAGTATCCCTGATTATTAACAAAACCAATTGGTTTCTTTAGTCTACAGTGTCTAACAACACCATTACGAGATATTTCATAATTAACGAGTATTGGATGTGGTCTGAATTCTTGCTCCATTTATATATAATAATACTATTTGTCTAATTCATTATTTGCTTTAATTATAAATCTATTAATGTAGTCTTGAGGGGTTTTTATGATTTTGTCTTTGACAGAGTCATGGTTAGGGTCAATGATGGCGTTTTTTATTCGTTTATCATAATAACGTTTCAATTCTCTAAACCGCTTACCCCCACAATTGATACATAATTGTGATTTTCCTCTCACACCCACCCCACAATTTATGCATGGGGACGGGCCTGTCGAATTATTTCTGACACTCTGTAAGTGATATCCACAGAATTCACCTCTACACGATTTATTGCATGGGGTTACTGATCCAATCATAAGCCATTTGCAGTGATTCATTATATATAAACAAACTTTTCTATTTAAATACTTGTCTTATTTATATGAATGAAGAATTCAAGAGATTATCGGCAATCAAGCCTCGGAAAAATATTAAATTCAATCTTGATAGAACTCTCGAAGACGTACCAAAAGAGAGAATAACTAATAGAATTCTGATTAGAAAAATACGAGATTGTGTTCATGAGTTTAAACAGGATGATGCATCACACACCTGGTCAACATTTAGAATTGATGGTGTTGTTGATGCTAGAATGAATGATGAAACAGCAGCTATGATACTATCACAACTTGGCAATAAACGGTATTTTATCAGAGTGAAATTCATTATCAAATTAGAATCGGGCGAATATATTATAAGAGACAAATTTGTTCCAATTCTCAAAGATGGGACATCAGTCATTGTTAGCCGTTATTCCAGACCAGGGCTGTTAACTGGAATTGATAAACCATACTATGAAAAAGCGTATCCAGAAACAGCAGTCGTTTATGGGATGTATCCGTTAAATAACCCTGACATTGGAAAACTAGCACCAATGAAACAGTCAACGTCAGCGGAAAAGCCACTCAACTGTGTGGCACAAAGAGTCTTAGAACATTTTACAAATGCACTCCGTGGGAATAAATTAACCGATCTAAGACATAAAAAAATAGATGAATGGGAGCTAACAGTGAAAGAGAACGGAGCAACTATTTCCGATATAGCTAGATTGGAAAAGTCGTTGAGATTTCCGATAACCGTTTTAACGATAACTGGCGAAGTATTATACGAATCGAAATACAATAAAAACGGAGCTCCAATCAAAATTATTGATCATAACAAGCACGCATGGACATCCGCGGTTACAATATTCCCGCGAGACAGAACAGTGAAGTATATCCCAGAAGAATTCACCAAGGATGGTATTCTCACTGAAGAAAGATTATTCGATGCTATTGCTAGTTTGTGTAAAAACGACCCTGTATCAGTATGGCTACTTCATAGTTTTGAAGATGAAGAATGTCAATTCAATCAATTTGTGAAACCTAACGGTGAATTATATCGTAGTGAAAGTCTACATAATAGGATGAAAAATCTAGCAATAAGTCTCAGTGAAAACGCTAGCGTTTTTAATGAAAAATCTGAAGATTACGAACAGTTACTTACAAATTGTTTTACAATTCCATCAGTTGCAGCTCATTTTGCAAGAAAGAAAAATAATTGGAAACCAACACGAAAAGAGTTTTTACAGGATGTTCAATCCAGCTGTTTGGAATATTATCATGGCGGTCTATGGAACGTTAAGTACAATCGTGAGAATATGATATCAGTTGATATCGTTGCCTGTTATCCAGGAAGTTTTCTAGGATATGGATTCGCTGGTGAGTATTTTAAACGGTTTGGACACCCCACACATGAAATGACTCGCGTTGCTATTAATGGACCACTGCCTGATTTTGATTTGACCGGTTTTGCTTGCGTAGTATCATTTGAATTCGCTGAAGGACTTCATCCGTGTTGTTATGTTTGGATTGGTAGACACATGGCTGAAAGGATGTGGTTACCAATAGTGTTATTGCGATATATGATTGATTGTAAAGTGTTAGTTTCGTTGATTGTCAGCGAAGCGATTATCTCATATCGAAAACAAACCAATGTCTGGTTACCAGAACCAGAATGTCTTGATAGTATAATCGATAAGTCTAGAAAACATATTGATGCTGACGAGGAGTACATCATTGAATGGTCAAAAAAAATATTTAATCAACGAAATAATGAAGCAAAGGATCTCGGCCGAAGAATAATCGGTAAATTTACACAGGGTGGAAAAAAATTTAACTTTAAAAAACAATCCTCACGATTGATTATAGATGATGCCGAATACGACTTCGTTATTAAAGATGCAGTAGAGAAAAATAGATACGCAAATTGTAAAACAGCCTTCTTGTCCAATAAAACAAAGTTAGGTAGAATTGTTACTTACAGTGATGGAGAAAGCTCTGCATATCTACATTTGAGAGCTTCTATGCTGGGTTATGCATCTATCAATTTATTTGCAATGATAAATAGATTTCCTAGTATAGCAGTCAGAGTTGCAATTGATTCAATGTATGTCGATAAAAAATATATCAAAGAGATAACTAAATTTACTAATACCGAAGAGACTTGGGGAACATGGCGAATTAAACAAGAAATACAACGCGATTATTCTGAATCAGCAGACGTTGAGATTAAAAGTAGTTACCTGAAGAACGATAATTCTATCAGTGAAAAATCTATGTCTAAAGCACCACCGATATCAGATCCAATTTGTAGATATAAAACAGTTTATTTAAACGGTTGTGGTGGATCTGGAAAGACAACACGTGCGATAGAATTATATCGAGAGAGAACGTCCATGATTGTACTCACACCAACCCATAGACTAGCGAGAGAGATCAAACAACGAAATGTTGAAGCTTGCACGTATCATAGTTTTTTTCGATACAAGGGCGATGCTTGGACTCCTGAGCGAATGGGTGAGAAATTTATTCCAGCGGTTATTATTTGGGATGAAGCATGTACTGTTTCAGAAGATGTATTAAAAATGTTTCTTGATTGGTTATTGCAAAAAAATACAAAAATTATATTGTGCGGCGATCATGGTCAACCACCACCATTTGTTGGTAGAAGTCCACATAATTGGTTAAAAGGATTTGTTGATTATTACGAAGAAATTGATACTGACTATAGAGCACTCGATGAGCAGTTACGTGAGTTTAAAAAACTAATTAGATTACAACCCGATAGAATTCAATGTGAAGTAGCGCGTGAAATAATTTCTGAAACACCTTTGAATGATTTTTGGGAAACATGGAAACCAAATGATTTTGTAGTAGCAAGTAGAAAGATAGTCAGAGACGCACTTCAGAAAAAGTTGTTTGAGCTACACAAGAAAAAATTCCCAACGTTTCCAGTGCCGTTGTGTTATAGACCATTGGATACACGAAAGCAGAATATTGAAGTTGAAATTCCAGGCCAGACGGAGAAACAGATTCTAGTGTTAAATGATATTGTGCTAGTTGATATCAATACTGTAGAAGATGCATTATACGCTGATAAATCACCATGGACGCTTGGTTATGTAACAACAATACACTCGTCACAAGGATTGACCATCACGGATACAATTGTTTGGATAGTTGATAATCGCATTGAATGGTCAAATTTAGTCTATCTCGCAGTGTCCAGAGTACGACGAATAAATCAACTACGAAGGATTGTTTTCGATGATGATTTTAATGCAAACGATGACAACACTGATATTAGCATCATTAATAAAAAACTCTCTGGCTACAAACAGCAGGACAAAAAAAAACAACGAGAATTTGATATTGATGCTGAAGTAATAATTGCATTAAAAGAACAACAGAATAATCACTGCGCCAGTTGCAATTGTATAATGCACTGGCAGTATTCGGATAAAGACCCTCGACAATTCACCGTAGACAGAAAAAATAACAGTCTTGGTCATGTCAGAAACAATGTGATGTTGACCTGTCTTGAGTGTAATAGACGTAACGGAGCTAGTTAAGACCATGTGGCGGTAATTGAGTATCGTCCGGAATGACTTGTAGTTGTTCGCGTGTAAAACCACGCTGAGGTGCAGTTGAATCCAATCTGTAGATTGGAGGTCTACCAGTTGATCGCGTTATAGTTGAAATTTTATGCGTAGTAACACTCCATATAGGATCAGTAGCTCTTCTTTTACCGCCTTCAAGCTCTCCTGGTTCGTATAAATATCTCACAGTAACATCACCGAGAAGTGGCTGAGTGCTAACCCGCTGCGGTTGTTCGGGAATATATTCTTTTTTTATTGCAATATTTGGTTTCATATTAATAGTTCGAGTAATCTCATTATTTAACGCTGCAACTACACTCGGTAACCTTTGGACCCATTCACGAGATCGTTTTTCTTGGATGAATTCTTTTGCATATTGATATCCAAATAACCGTTCTGCAAGAGTTCGATTAAATCGTTCTACAATTGCCTGATCACGATGTAACGCAGTATGTCCTCGTCGTATTGTAACACTATGAGTTTTCATTGTTGATAGAACAGCACCTTGAAACTCTTTGCCAGGATCAACTTGTAATAGATTTGGCCATCTTAGAGGACCTCGTCGATAAATCCTTTCAAATGCAGAAGCGACTTCAGAAGCTGACTTTGTTTTCAATGGTTCTGCTTGTTTAAATCGACTCGCAATATCAACTACAGTTAGCGCGTATTTGTAACCATGGTCATGTGGTAAAAACAATAAATCAGCCTGATGAACTTCATTGGGTACGGTAACATCAAAATGAGAATAATTAATTTGTTTAGGCGGTGGTAGATAAATTTGCCATATAGCTTGTTTGGATAACCAATCTTTTGCAGTGGATTTTTTCACTTTTGCAGCGTTAGCGAGTTTACTGATTGCTGCTTTACCCCTCCAGTATCCTTTCGGAGAATAATAAATAGATTCCATACTATAAAAACACTGGTGTTTTCAATTACCAGCACCTAACACTAATTTGCCTTTCATAGCTGATTTGACCAACCATGAAGCCAATTTTTCTTTGAAGGATTTATCGGGAATAGCATTTAAGGCATGAATTAATTTTACATCCGCGATATGTCTTTGTTGCAAATTATTGCTTTTATATGCAACATCATGAGCATGACATGCCTTATCAATAGCATTTATCGGATACTCACCAGGCCGGGGTTGATTTTGATCATCAAGTCTGATATCTAATCTCGTTCCGGGACCACAGTAGCTATATCCTGGAAGGTGTTTTTCTCCGGGGTATTTTGCCCATGGGGTTCCGGGGAGTTTTCCAAGTTTTGCGGCAATATCACCTCCGAGTTGCTTTTTTTTAAAAATCTAAATTTTTTTATACCACATGTTACACACTTACCAGTAAGCGCTAGTCTATTGTTTTTAGTTGTAATGGTTGTCTGATCGGTTGTATCAGTACGCTGTTTACACTTAACACAATATAGATCCATAATTTATATATAGCGTTATGAATATAATTGATTTTTCAGCGACTAAAAGAAGAGAACCGGTAAAACACCACGCAGCGCTTCCGAATTCTGTCCGTGCCATTATAATCGGACCATCTGGATCAGGCAAAACACAATTACTGCTTAATTTGATAATGCGATTTATGAAGTGGGATAGATTATATTTAGTTGCCCCATCCGTAGATGATCAACGGTGCTATGAAGTGCTAAAAGATTATAATGAAAAAGCATCAGAAATTAAAGGTGAAAGTGTAATCGACTTTATTACTGATATTAATGATGCACCATCAGTAGAAGATCTCGATGGAGACATAAACAATCTTGTAGTGTACGATGATGTAATGTTAGATAATCAAAAGAACCCTGCTAGAATATTTTCCCGAGGTAGGCATAAAAACACTGACGTGATATATGTCACTCAACGATATACTCAAATTCCAAAAGTGATTCGCGATAACTGTAATATTCTTGCTGTATTCAACGGCGTTGATACACATACGCTACGAAATATTTGGCAGACATGGTGTTCCGATATGGACTTCAATGGATTTAAAAATTACTTTGGTCATGCTCAGTCTGTCCCATATGGATTTATAACAATAAATTTACACGACCCTCGGTCACGATATCGTATTGGACTTGATCAAATATTTGGTTAAATAATTTGTATTAATCAGCAGCAGAGAGGGTGAAATGACAACATATTTGCGACCGTAGATGGCAGCAATTTGAGTGTGGTTATGACAATGTATTTGCGACAAAATCGCTAAGATGGGGTCTTTATTTTTTTTTTGGTTGAAATATGAGATTTCGTAGGAAGGCTCCATTTGGCATTCTGAGGCTTTAATCGATTCTGTCGCAAAAATTTGTAGACGTAGATGGCAGCAATTTGAGTGTGGTTATGACAATGTATTCACGACAAAATCGCTAAGATGGGACCTTTAATTTAAGGCTCAATTGGCATTCTGAGGCTTTAATCGATTTTGTCGCAAATATATTGTTGTAGGGTTCACCCTCTCTGCTGCTACATTCGAACAAGTTTTTTATTTGTGGTTTGTTAAGAGGATATTTTTTGCTGAAAATAAATTCTGTTTGTATGCTTCTCAAGCATATATTTAATTCTGCGATTTTGGTGATCGACGGCGTCATACACGGCATGGTGCTGCTATACCCATATCAGCAGCATTAGCAATAATAAAATTTCTCACATTAGCAGCACTTGCAGCGGCATCAGCTCCAGCTAATATAACACCTTTTCTGAAAAGTTCGGTTGATTCAGCTATACCCCGTCCAGTATCTTTAAACCACATCATGTTCATTGCAATTAATTTCGAGTAATCATCGAAAAATGAAATAATATTTAAAATTGTACTTGCAACTTGTAGATGACTTGAAATACTTCCTATTGTTTGATTGGCCAGTTGATAACCAGCACTTTTGGATAAACACTAGACGTTATTTATAAGAGTTACTTCCAATCCAGCTGCAATTGCTCAAATTCTATCACAGCGTCGTCGATGTCATTAGTTTCCGTTAAATCGAGATAATTTTTAACAGACTTTTTTATTTATTAGGTTATATAAAATTGTATTGCGGAACTGTTACTTTAGATAATAATTATTGTATAATCTGCTCATCTTTTGGTGATAAAGTTTTTTTCGTTGTTGATATCATAGCTCGTTGAGTTTCTTTTGTTGGAGCGATTTATGAGACAGCTTGTTTTTATCTCAGACGCAGTCGGCAGTCCACGTTTTTGACCTCCTTTTATTTTATCAGATATTTTTTGTCCCACCGAAGTCCCAGCAGCAGATGCTGCTCCAATTGCAAAAGCTTTACCTGTGTCAAGAGCAATTGGTGCAACTTTTGACGCTATTCCCGGAATATTTTCAATAACTTTAGTGAATATATTCCAAAAAATTCTCCTACTATTTTTCTTCGATTCAATTTGTTCTCAGTTTCATTATATCTGATATTTTATAATTTGTATTGTTAAATCTTTAGAAAATATGTTTACTGCTGTTCGCGCAAGTGCAGGTAATATATAACAACTTCATTATTTCAATCCAACTGTTTTCCAGACTGATCTGTCAACTGCATTATTATACTTCATAGTTAATTTTCAACACTTAACGGATAATAAATAATATGACGAGGAGTAATTTCCATGAGAGAACCTAATAGAACTTCTGGCGAGAAACTGTAAATATTTTGATCCTTGCTACCTTTTGTGTAAGAGCCAGAAGCAATCGAGCAATTTACTAATATTGTATTTACTTCTGTTATATTTACTAGCAGTTCACTGTCATAAGTAATAGCCTGATCAAGAGCACTATAACCTTTTCAGTAAATCCTATCAGCTGTGCAATGCTTCTTTCTTCTGGTTCAAATCCAACTAACATATTTTTCAGTATTATCCTAGCTCGTAACGTGTTATAATTTGCTCAAATTTATCAGCCATACCGCCAGCTTTTGTAAGGAGCTCTTTTATTGTCTTGTTTAGATCAGTAATATTATAAGCTCCCTGTGGAATTTTAATATTTTTGTTGTATATGTTGGAGATGATGTAACTGGAGTAAATGAAATTCCATCGTTAATATCTGTTTTCACATTAGGCATAGCATTCCAACAATTACAAGAAACTAATCCAATCTGATACTATTTTGCAGGATCTAGTTGTATTGGCGGAATATAATTTAATGAAATTGTTTTTCGCTATTTTTTGTCGTTTGACTGGACTCAAATAATAGTGTTGTTGACATTTTGTATATTAAATCATTTTGCAAAATTAAGTCGCGGTGTAAAGTTTCTCTCTCTCTCTCTCTCTCACACACACACACACAAACAAACACGACGTCTATAATTTGAATGTCTCTTACCATTCATTAAGTTGCATAGGCAACAGATAAAATCTCCTCAGTGGTTCCATGACTGGTCTGGAGTTTGTTATTTGTTTCTTTGTCTTCTTTAATCCCCTGGTTGGCAACTTCCGAATCTTCCAAATTATTTCTGACGTTTTCGTCATACTACTCTCCATAACTTCCTCTCATAGCTGGTTTAAATGAAAAGAGACGAAGAAAATAGATTCGATACTAATTCTTCAGTAAGTCATAACCTTTAAAAATTATTTTAAATAGATACATCTCTTGCTTGATTTATCTTTTCATATTATTTATGCCAAGTGCAAAGGTATTTTCTTTTTAAAAAATACATATCAAGAATAACACTTTGGGTCAGAGCTTAGAAAATGTGTCGTTGATACCATATTCCTAATTTATGAAGAAAACAGGTGCGTCATATTGAATCAGAGACGTATAATATGTGGAGATTTTTTAAAGGACCAGATAATTGTTCTAAGAATAATGCTAGCTAATGATTCTCAAGAATGTCAACTCTTTTTATAGCTACTTGGTATTGAATTAATACTGAGAAACGTAATCAAATAACTATGTCTGCAACTCAGACCAATACCAACAGCCCTGAACATCCTAAAATGACAATAGACTTGATGTATCACATTGGCATTGTCCAGAATGTGTTTAATGTCAATCAATGATCATTTAGTAATGTTTAATCCAAACAGTTTTATAAGCACTTTGCAATTCAAACAACTAATTTAAAAAATGCTTCCTATCATATAAAATCTAATCAATATGAAATGCTTCCTGAATCTGAAAATAAAATCCGAATAATGAAAGGAATAGGAGTCATTTGTCACTACTTCCCTTATATACCTCTCATAAACATGTCACATCAAATGTACAGCAATGCATCACCACCTGACTGCCAGAACACAAGCCAGTCCGAAAATTACATCATATTGTACACATCACTTTTCTAGAACACTAACATAAGCAAAGAATCTAATTTTGAGCTCATGATCTTAAAACAAATCTGAGGTCAAGGACAAACGTTAGCGGTATAATATCTTGTTTATAAATGATAGTTACAATCTGCAGCAATAGACCAAAAGTTAAATACAACATATATGCATTAAACCTCCTCTAATAAATAAACAGTAAGATATAAAATAAAGCTTTCTTTCACAAACTGATAAAATATACATGAGATAATATAATATTTAAAATTACACAGTAGGGTATCTTATGAATGACACAAAATGTTTACAAATATGAAGCACTGAAATACACGAAAGTGAATGTGCAGTTATATAATATATTTTGCTTTGATATGCTTACTGTAAATATTTTAGTTCTGCAATATCGAACTCCATCCACATAAGCAATATCTAAATGTTGTTTCTCATTTGGTACATGAAAGCAAGGGGCTTGTTTTAACTGAATACAATACTCTGAGAAGGAGCCGAATTATCACGGAGCTGAACTAATACAAGCACCTCAAATTGTTGCAAAGCCAAAATAAAAGGCAAATATTTCTTCTCGATAATGGAATAATTACACTGGTGCTTCTTTAGACTTAGAAATATAACACATTGCATAATCTGCCCCATGTTTTCCTCTTGGATTCAAACTCCAACAAATACATTACTTGTATTAATAAACATTTTAATATGAAGTATGATAGACACGTGCGTGAATGGGTCCCAATATGGGACTAATTAACATAATTAGCACGATCTTAATGCAACAAAATACGATACCAAGACAAATAACCAAAGAACGATTCACGGTATATCACAAAACAGAAATATGACCTTCATAATAGTAAAATACAAATAATATTTCGTTCCAAAAAACGAATTGATAGCTTTACTCACAATAGCAAAACAAATGATAGTTCGTTAAAATAACGATATGATCATTTTACTCACAATAGCAAAACATTGGGTATTATGGAAAACCCTACATTAGCCTAGGGCTAAAATATTATATATCTAAAGCAATGTCTATACTTTCTTAACTCTTTGCTGCCAGTTCCACTGGCCAAAGAAGCAAAGATTTGTAGTTGCCGACCAGATTCTTGGGTTAGACAATCAGCGCCCACCACTTTGGTATGCAACGCCTGATCTCCTTCACAAATCAACTAGCAACGTTGGAATATTCGAAGCACTCGAAAACATACGCACAGCACGGCTCTGCACTGCACACGCAACATACATAGCTCTACACAGCTGTATACACAGCACAGCTCAGCACTGCAAACGCAGCATACACACAGCTCTACACCAGAGCTCTACAACATAGCACAGCACAGCACCAACACAGCACTGCACCATCACCAACACAGCACTGCAGCACCAACACAACACTAGAACACCAACACAGCACTGCAACACAGCACCAAATATATCCAATATCGTGTACTACACATGACACTGGTATATACATAGCACGCAGCGACGGTATATACGGTAAGTTATAAACATTATCAGTCTTGCATTATTAAACGACAAACAATAAACAGGTTAAGAAGTAAATTATTTAATTATGAGGTTCATAATGCACTAAACGGTTATTCACTAAATGCAATCTTGTAGAGTTCTTACTAAATCACAGAAAAATAGAACATATTAGCATTTACTAAACAGCATTTGCTAAATTAGTCGAAATTCCGCATGCGTTCATGTCACTCTTGCACACATTCTTGAAATGAAGTCATGATCAGCCGACTCTTCTGGTGCCAGTGGTCAGCTGTCCATATAGGATGTCCTTTAGCAGCCTACCATCCTCCATGCGACGGACGTGTCCCAGTCATCGAAGACGGTGTTTGCTCTGCAGGGAGTACAAGAAAAAAAGATTCCGAAAAGGGTCGTCGCCATCATAAAGCTCTACTTCTCACAGCTGTTAATAGGAAAGGAGACTGAGGAGGATTCATAATACGCGACTGTACCATTGATATCGGCATGGAAGAAGATTATCATGCTGCTTAAAGAAAGTTAGCTTAAATTTTAAAACGACTTCTAATTTTTCATTATTGTACAGTCAGGAACACATAGACAATGTTATATTGATAGAGAAAACTGGAAATATATTTTCTCAATTTCATCATGGTCTCTATTCGGACATATATACTACCAATCTGATCAATTCATTAATATATTTTCTTGTCAAGTTTTACAATGACTAAATAGAAACAGAGATGTTGTTGTGCTAGAGATCTTACCTAAATAATTAGCAGCAAGTCTATCAAACTTCTACCTAACTTTCCCCAGCTCAGATTCTTAATCACTTGAACATGTCCTATTGCAAACGAAAGATGACCAAGACTCATGCTAGATCATCTCTTATACATAACCCAAAGATTTTTTTATTGCCATATTTGTCACCTTTTAAACGTAACCAAGAAGTAGAACTGTACAATGAACAAATACCTGACATTTATTTAAAATGTTACTTGTCTAGCCATTGGTCTAGAGAGCCCACCATTACGAATCAGTATCATCTCACCTCTGCGTGGGTTCTAGTCTCGTGCTCAAGCCTTTTTGGTAGGTGTAGCTTCTCGACAGTCGGTATTTTTTTTTCCGGGGTTTCCCCGGGTTCTTCCTTCACAATTTATACTGTGCAGCCATGTATAGCCTATATTGTGCTAAAAATGGCGTTATATCAATAACAATATCAGCTTAAAATAGAAGAAATATTATCAATTACAAACGAATTAGAAGTAAACGAAATAAAGCAACACACACCAAAGATTCTTGCAACAAATGACCGTTATAGATACATAAACAGTGAAACTGCTTATTTTATAGTTTTAATAATATTAGCGAATAATACAAATTTATTGGTAAAAGATATCAAACCTATTTCTTCTTTCCTGATGTGTGTTCAGATACTTTTTTATGCAGACTTTTAAGATACATAATAAGGTTGAAGAGGAAAAAGAGATAATCATGTAATCAGAGAGAGAGAGAATAAGGGGATTTACTTTGAGGTGTATCCTCGTTCATGTCCATCAAAGAACGATGCTCTGAATAATCCAGTAGTGAAATTTTGTCTGCCAGTTGTCTATCAAGTTCTTCGCTATCTGAACCGCGTAGCATCATACACTGGCATAACAGATTAATGGTGTTAGTCTCTTCCTCCAAAACCTCCCTAAGCATTTTGATTGCTTCCCGTGAACAACGTGATAAGAACGTCTTGCACAGTGACTGCCATCGGAAGCGTTGACATGATGAGGGGTAGATGAACGATCCCTACGCTGTCTTTCACCTAAATTTTATTTCTTGTTCATAGTACTAAATGTGGAACACGTATGTTCCTCACTGTTTGAAAGGCGAAGAACAAAATATAAAAGAAGTCAAAGTATACTTAGGTTAAGTTGTTGTTTTAATATGGGATTTAAAGATACCTATCACATTAAAAGAGTGTCCATTGCATTCTTTGGAATATTGTATTATAAGAACAAATCAATTACAAAATATTTCTAGCCAATATAAACATGAGGAACATTCAAACTTTGTAATGTCAATACCATTGACAGTGATGCTTTCTTGAAGATCAAATATAGTTCTTTATCTGTTTTCATCGCAACACTGTATCCTTTAATTAATGAATAATTGATTTCGATGGATACTACAGACAAAATATATCCTATCAAGAACACACACAGCAGAATCTAAACTAGTATGCTCTATCAGATACTGTTATTTGCAAATAATTATACCTATGTGCATAAACTACTTACCTTTCTTTGTAAACAGTTACACCTAGATGCATTGAAGTGTGTGTGACAAGAAAGGAATTCAGCATAAATCTTTTTATTTCATTTTTATTTCATTAAATGCAATTATTTTTATCATGATTATGTTAGCATGGGTATAATATATTGTTAAAAACATCGTGTTTACTTAAATTGAAAATGTGACTCATCTTAGAGTTACACAGCTTATATTACCTTAGGAAAGGTATTTTTGTGCTAGAAGTTGTCTGTTCGTGTGTCTACGTAGGACGACAACGTATTTTGTTAGTGGAGCTAATTATACTTCGTCTTTCTAAATAATTATTTTCCTGGAAAACATCACTACTGGTTTAGATAAATACATTTTCTGAAAATCTTCTAAACTGAAACAAAACAATACAAACTGTGCTTCTTTGTGTAAATTCTGGATTTTTGTGTTAGCCATCATTTGATGGCATCATCATCCATCTTTGACCGGAACTGAACTTTAGACTGTGTCAATTTAGAACCGTTCCCAGGAATAAAGTTTTATATCTTTAGAACAAGCAATTGGGATCTTTTTCGTAAATCGTATGTCTTGTTTTACATATTTACATTTTTTCATGTTTTCTAGGAAAATAAATTATTTTTTTTTATTAATTTACAATTTTTGTTGTCTTCACTCTTTCTTTATTGCTTTGAATGAGCCAATACGTAAATTAAATCAATTGGGATATTTGAAATTGGATAAAAATTGAAATTGAAATTCCACATGTTCGTTTTAGTTGAGATTTTATTGAAAACAACAGGCTTTCTTTAAAAGATGACAAAAGTGGAAGGTTTTCGTTCTACTCTAAATAAAAATTAGTTGGATAGTTTTAAGCATGCATTGCTTGAACTTGCCAGAAAGTATGAACTATCTGAAGCAAAGGATTCCCTCACTAAACAAGAAACCAAGTTCAACATTTGGTAGTAAATGACATCTTTAACAAAAGTGTTTTCGCATCCGTCAGTAAGACTTTAACTGATGCTGACATAAAAATGACTGAACTAAAAATGAAATATAAATTTGAGTTTCAGAAAAAACAAATGAGATTACAAATGGAAGAAATGGAAGAAATATAAAAACTAAGACACAAACAATTAAAATAATGAGTGTGTGTGTGGGGAGGGGTCTGTCTTGCGAGTTTTTCAGAACTAAAACATAAATCCCACCCTTCTAGCTTGTGTTATTCTGAATGCTTGTTCCTAACCTTAAAATGAATATAAATAATAGTGGATATAATGCTGCCAAAATTATTTTGTGTGTTGATTTTGCATAGTATTACGTCATGATAGACCGAATAAAACGTTACATTATGTAGAAAAAATAAACTTATTGGGTCATTTATATGTCTTACAGCACTCAGTAGGTATCTCCCAATGTCTATGATGTGGATAATTGACTGGGTCAGCTGATGCAATGGATTTGTATCGATAGTGACGGGAACATACATACATACATACATACATACATACATACATACATACATACATACATACATACATACATACATACATACATACATACATACATACATACATACATACATACATACATACATACATACATACATACATACATACATACATACATACATACATACATACATACATACATACATACATACATACATACACACACACACACACACACACACACACACACACACACACACACACACACACACACACATACATACATACAAACATACATACATACATACATACATACATACATACATACATACATACATACATACATACATACATACATACATACATACGTACGTACGTACGTAATATTAAAATGGATTTTCTTTAGTGTGTAGGTGAAGTAGTAACAGAAAACAAGGGTTTTAGCCCAAACCCTTTTTTCCTACTACTACTACTACAGACAGGTATTTTGTAACCAGACAAAACAACAGATGTTGGAATGCTATGATTGATCTAGGTAAGCTCTGCCATACAGAGGTGACAAATTTGTTAGAACAGAGCATGCGTGGAATACGATTATTCTAAAGACGGCAAATGGGTTTTATAATCAGTCTACCACAAGATTTTTTTATCAGATAACAGGATGAAAATTAAACTGTGCATTAGAACGTTTTAGTTAACAAGGTGGAAATTAAACTACGCATTAGAGGAAGGTTAGTGATATTATATCTTAAGTTTAGATAAAATTATATGTTACTCATATTTTTTTGATAATTTTTTTCATACTTGCTAACCCTCATTGGTAGAATGTCTGTTAACATACTGTCAATAATACGAAATTCACGTATTAAATCGTCCATATTATATTTGACTCCTCGTAGGTAAGACCGGATCTGATGAAGAAGTTTCTTGTAGGTTATAACTGATGTTAAGCAGCTATGCTTTTTTATTAAAAGTCTTGGTTCTACTTTTTACACGCTGTTGTAAGAGAAACACCAATACCGGATATGATTAATAAAAAAGGATTTAATGATATCCCATTTGAAATTATACCAGAACTGGTCATTAACAAGGGTAGATATGATATTACTCGAAGGATCCTGTTGTAGTATTTGTAACATTTTTTCACGCACCAAAGATTTTTATGATAATATTTATAGTATTGTATTAATGCATCTACATCTTGTTTTGGAAATTCTTTTGAAATATGATTGAAATCAACTATACTTCTTTTCATTACAATATTTGTTTACATAATCCCCGGCGGTCTTTGTATTAATAATTCAGCTACAAATTCCAAACACCAATGATAACCGACTTCGGTTGTATTTGGAAATATAGTAATAAGTTCAAGTGTAAATGTTTCCTCAATACCTTTTAATATTAATATAGATACAGTTCCAGAAGACGTATCCAAAATATGTAATGGAGATGTCGTTGAAATATTAAAAACTCCAATGCTAATCACTGTGAATTTATACACACCAGTAACTTCTGCAGTGTGTTTGATAGAATTATTATTTTGCTTTGCCCATGTACCATACCCGGAAGCAACAGTAAACACAATATTTTTAATCTGTTTGTGAGGAATTTTAATCATACTCGGTTTCTCAACAATATTAGGAATTCCACTAATAATATCAATGAGTTTTGTGTTAGTATCATTGAGTTTTGTTTTAATATTAGAGAGTGTAATGTTAACATTTGATGGATTTCAAAAAAATTCATCTTTAATTTTGTTTATGTTTCTGCGAAAAATTGAAAACGTATCCACGTGATCGGTAAATTTATTTTTGAGCGCTGTTATTTCATTATTGATTGGAGCGTCCTTATCATCGATGTATATTTTAGTGGCAGCGTGTCCATCTATAGTTGGGTTTCCGAGATCTGTGATCTTATTCTGGTTCATAACAATATTCTCACTAAATAAATCACTAGCTCTTTTAACAAAATCATTCACTGACCGACCAGAATCTCGTATCATACCTTGATTGTACAAAGATACAATATTATCAGTAACCACATTAGGAATTCGTACGAGTACATCTGGCAGTTTTGCATCATTCGTTTTTAATCGTCCTTCTTTGTCCTGGAAAATGACGACTTCATCTGGTTCTACACTGGTAAGATTTAGTAAATTATTGATTTCATTTTTGAGCTGATTAAGAGTTGCATATTTGGATAAGTAACCTTGATAACCTTCCGTGGATAAATCTCCTGATAGTGTTCCAAATTTTGTATAATAGCTCATTATTTACAATCCTAGATAAAATTATCAACACTATTTTAATATTATTCAGAATGGCAAAATCGTTGATATTAAACTTTGATACAGAGAGACTGGTGAAGCATAAACATAACAATGAACTTCCTGATTGTCATTATCTTATTGTTGGGCGAACTGGATCGGGGAAAACAAATTTGCTTATGAATTTGATTCTTGGTGATAATTTTAACTATGACAGAGTTTATATTACACAATCAATCCACAGCAGGATAAGTATGAGTTATTAAGCCAGTATAATGACAAGCTTCGTGATGAACTTAAGGCTGGTGAAGATTTTTTTTTATAATTAGGCAGCCAGAAGATCTTATTCCAGTTAATCAACTTGATGCAGATGAACATAAGATAGTAGTTTTTGACGATATTCCGCTAAATAACATGGAGATGAACAAAATAAGATTATATTTCTCACTGTCACGTAACAAACAGTGTAATTCTGTTTATCTCGCTCAAGGATATTATAATGTTGACAGATTTATTAAACGAAATACTAGTTGTTTTATATTATTTCCAGGACTGGACAATGTTGACGTTAGAAATATTGCAAGCGAGCAATACGGTGACGTGACAAAAGATAAGTTTATTGAACTTTATCGTCATGCTACAAAAGATAAATACAACTTTTTCTTATTTGATAAACTTACACATGATCCAACTAAAATGTTTCGCTGTTGTATTGACACTTACTGACAGTAAGAGGTTTCAATTTTATAAAATTTATAATAATAATAATGGATAAACTAGCAAGATACAGACAACACATAGAAGATCTAAAACAAACTTACTCAATCTCAGGCATTACTTAAGCAAAAAGTACAACAAGCATGACGTGGGCAAGTAACTGCTACAGAAACAACAGCTACAATTTTCAAGCCAGTTACTGAAGCACTATTAGGTAAACAACCTGAAACCAAATCACTGTCAGAAGAAGAACTTAAACAACTGCAGGAAAAAGGTTTGGTTGGAATTGTTAAAGAACAACAGGAAGCAGCTGCTGCAAAACTTGTTACTAGATCTGATGAAGAAAAAAGAAAACTAATTGAGGCACTTACAGCAAATATAGCTGATCCTGTGGCTAGACAAGCTGAACAGATCGATTGATAAACAATCCGCTGGAACTTAAGCGAAGATTAGCAGAGTTAACAACGCAAGGAATAACAAATATTATAAAACATTTATCAGGAGACATAAAAGATATCAAAGAGGAGCAACAAAGAGTTGGTGATGTTACTGTAAAGTTTATGGAAGTTGGAGAGCAAAGACTTCATTTTATAAAAAGCGCAAATGATGAGATAAAAGATGGTGAATATAATGAGTTTTTAAAGACAGAAAATATAAAAGATATTGATAATATAAGTAAGTGGACTGATGTAGAATATCAAGCATTACTCGATAGATAAGATGTAATATTTAAGGTCGGAGCTGCTGCTAAAGATGAAATAGACACGGCTACAGATATTGAGAATACGCATCTACTTTATAATAGAATGAGAAATGGTGTCATTGCTCTCACGTTTAAAAAAAACAGTAGAAAATAGTAGAGCAAAACCTTTTTTCCGGGGTGGAGTTTTAGAATGAAATTTATTGTATACGATAAATCTCATGTAGAAAAAAATAGAAAAGAAAAAACAGGAACTGGTGTAAAAATATTTACTTCAACTACTGAAATGATAGGTAGATTAATGTTATTAATATTGTCAAAGGAAGCTGGGAATGATAGTGTTGAACTTGATAATAAAATCATTGACATACTTGATCATCTAAGATCGAGCGAATTATCAACATCTGACGAATATGAAACTTTACACCGCGACTTAATCGCGGCGACTTAATTTTGTAAAACGATATAATATAAAAGGAATGCAAAGAACATTATTACTAAACTCTAGTGAGCCTGCGATAGATAGCGCAAATTTTTAGTAAATGATATTCCATCTCTATCCAACTAGATCCTGCAAATCAATATGAGATTGGATTAATTTCTTGTACTTGCTGGAATGCTATACCTAACGTGAAAACTGATATTAACGATGAAATGCAGTTTTTTTACGTTTACAAGTTTTTCAATTTCTACAAAAAAAATTCCACAAGGAGCTTATAATATTACTGATCTAAACAGGACAATAAAATAGCTCATAACAAAAGCTCGCGGTGTGGCTGATGATTTTGAATTGGCAGCAAATTATAACACATTGCGAGCTAGGATAACTTTAAAAAATATGTTAATCGATCTTGAACCAATAGAAAGAAGTATTGCACAACTGTTAGGATTTACTAAAATAAATTATGATGCACTTGATCACCCTATTACATATGATAGTGAACTGCCAGTAAATATAACAGAAGTAAATACGATATTAATAAACTGCTCTATTGCTTCTGGCTCTTATACATCAAAAGGCAGCAAAGGTCAAACGATTTACAGTTTCTCACCTGAAGTTCCACCAGGTTCTCTCATGCAAATAACTCCAAGACATATTATATATTATCCTTTAAACGTTTAAAATCAAATATCAAGTATAATAATGCAGTTGACAGATCAATCTGGAGAACAGTTACATATTAATAATGAAGTTGTAACTTATTATTTACATCCACGCGAGCAAAAGTAAAAATTATGCAACATCAAATAAAATGAAACAAAGAAAAAAGGTTTATCGAAGAAAAATAATAGGAAGATTTTTTGAAAATATTTTTACTAAAGTTATTGAAAATATAATCCGGGTATAGCGCGTAAAGTTGCACCAATTGCTATTGACGCAGATAAAGCTTTTGCAACTGGGGCTGCATCTGCCGCTGGAACTGCGGTTGGACAAAAAATAGCTGATAAAATAAAAGGTGATCCACCGACTGCATCTGAAATAAAGCAAGCTATCTCAGAAATCGCTCCAACAAAAGAAACTCAACGAGCTATGATAACAACAACCAAAAAATATTATCACCAAAGGGTGAGAAGATCATACAAAAATTGATATCTAAAGTAACGGTGCCGCAATAAAATTTTATATAATTTAATAAAATAAAATGTCTGTTAAAAATATCTCGAGTTAACAGAAACTCATGACATCGACAACGATGTGACAGAATTCAAGTATTTTGAGTATCTTGATGAAAACTCTAACGAACCAAATAAAGCTGGTATCAGAACCTTTAACACCAGAGACGAAGATGTATTTCTACTGCCACATAAGGCTATGTTAGAAGTTCGTGGTCAGGTTATGACAGTAGCAAATCCAAATGCTGTAATTGCAGTTGGAGCAGAAATAGCTCTTATAAATAACGGCTGGAGTTTATTTAAAAGTGCTATATATCAACTGGCCAATCAAACTATAGAAGATATTTTAAGTCATCTACAAGTTGCAAGTACAATTTTAAATATTATTTCGTTTTCCGACGATTACTCGAGATCAACTGCAACCAACATGATGTGGTTTAAAGATACTAGAAATGGTATAGCTGAATCAACTGAATTTGTGAAGAGAGGCGCTATAGTACATGTAGCTAATGCAGATGAAAATGCTGTAATTGTGAGAAATTTTCTCATTGCTAATTCTGCTGCTCTAGATATTGTAGCACCTGCTGCAGATGCTAATGCAAACGCCACAAGTTTCTCTTATAGCAGCTTTTAATAATCTAAATATAACATCACCAGCTGCAGATACAAACGGTACTGCGATGTTAAATTTACTTCTTAACACACTTGATGTGAGAAATCCACGTTATAACGAAGGCATTGCTAGGCGAAGAAAACTTTCAGCAGGATCACGTCAAATTACAATGATGCATCCGCTAAGCGTGATTTTCGGCTTTTGTCGCGATTATGATAAAGTATTCCGTGGAGTAAAACATACGCTTATGTTAGATCGAGCAGAACAAAACGACTGCTTGTTTAGATCTGGAGGGGTTGATGTACAGTTTATCATAAACAAACTTGCTTTGTGGATGCCACGTATAACACCGTCGATCACAAAAATGTCAGAACTAAATAACACGCTTGATAAGCATACAAACAGAATTTATTTTAAGCAGCATAAGATATATCAGACAGCGGTTCCAAATACTACTGACTACACGTGGAGGGTTACAACAACATCAAGCGAACAACTGCCGAGACACATATTTGTTGTATTTCAACAGCACGCCCGACGAGGAAACCAACAACAAAATAATGCAATATTTGACCACGCCGATGTCAGACGAATATACGCTAGATTAAATTCAAAGCAATAACCAGATCGAGCTATAGAGTGCAATTTTGCTGATGACGTTAATAAAAATATTTTTTGACCGTATATGTACCTGCTTGACGCAATGCAAAAATATCAAGATGTTGAAGATGGAACTCAAATATCAACAGAGGAATTTCGTACGCTTTATCCTATATTTTATTTTGACGTTAGTAATCATAACGAGCGAATTGTAGACAGCACAGCTGATATTGAAATTACCCGGGCACTTGGAGCGGTTCCAATAGCGCCGTTGTACGTATACTCATTAGTGATTAGTGATAGATTTATCACGGTAGATTCTGTTGGAGGTAAAATGACAGTTCAAGTTTAATCTATAGTTGTTATATAAAATGGCAAAATATATTGTAAAAGAAGTATATTTGACCGATGGCCAAGTTAAAAAATTAGTAGCTGCTATTGCAAAGCGAGAAGAGGTACCATTAAAAATCAACCCTAATATTTCTGATGGTGTTTTAACAAAATTAATGCTGACAAAAAATCAAGTAAAGAAGCATGATCGTAAAAACACTTTTGTTTTAAATTTCAGTGCTGCACAAATAACTGCGCTGGCAAACGACATTGTCGTCAAAGGTGGTTTTCTTGGTCCGGCATTATCAGTATTAGCTAAAACAATAATACCTAAAGTTTTGCCGGTGTTGGGAACATTAGGACGGGCAGCAATGTCAGGAGCAGTCTCTGGCGCAACGAAGAAAGCTGTTGAGGGTAATGGTATCATTCATGGAAGTGGAATACAAAAATTGTAAATTTTATGTAAGTGATATATTATAATGCCACAACGGAAAAAGAAATCACCAACAACAAAATCGCTAGAAAAAAAGAAAACAAAAAAAGAAAACAACACCAAAACGCAAACAAGCTAAACAAGGAGGAATTATTCCGTTCGCTCCACTTTTGGCGGGACTAGTGGGAAGTCTGCTGCCAAATCTTTTAGGAATCGGACGTGGCCTAACATTACCAGGAACACGACCACCCCGCTGAGTAATTTTGATATAATCGATAAGTTGAAAGTAGTTCCTGGATTTCACGGAGTTTATTCTAAAGATGAACTCGCAGCAATAAAATCGCCGTCAGCTGTAAGTTCGTGTGTTATTACTATACAAGAATTTAATGATGGATCCGATACGCATTGGGTAGCAGTTTATAATAATAATTATTTCGACTCGTTTGGACTTCCTCCAAGCGATGTAATAAAAAAGTATATGAACAAAAAATTTAAAAAGATATATTATTCATCAAATCAACTACAACCCGTTGGAACGTCTGCTTGCGGATATTATTGTATAATGTTTATCCAACAGATGAGCAGAAATCTCAATTTTTTAAAATTTATTTTACAGTTTGACAAGCCACCTTCTCACGCTAATGATGAGATTGCAATTAATTTTATCTAAATTAAAAAATATAATAATGTCAACATACTGTCTCTAGTGTAGAACTAAAACAGAAAATATTAATGAAACAACAGAAAAAACAAAAAAACAGGATAATATTAAAAAGTTTTTGTGCAGTCTGCGGAAAAAGAAAAAATATGTTTTTAAAGAAAACGTCCCCAGCGACAGTATCCTCAGAGATGTCGCTAGGATCTGGTTATCCTGATATTATTTTAGTAGACGACTAAAAATATAGAATGATATGCAACTGTGATTCTGACAGAGATTTGTGTCTTGAGCAAAAAAAAGTTGTCGCATACTGTCAATGTTGTAACAACAGAGAAATAATAGGGTCAGGTATAGATATGCATAAAATTATTGGAAAATTGCCAAAACCAAAAGGCGGTTGGACTTTGCCAGGTCATCGATATACAAGACCTTACAATCTGCTAGATCAGCAACTAGATGAAAACTACAATCCATTGCCAGGACAAGAGCCTTGCAATCAAGTGGATGCAATAGCAATGCGTCATGAGATCTGTTATCGTGATCATGAAAACTCAAAATCAGATTGTGATACAGTGATGTTAGACGAATTACGTGATATGGAGCCAACAAATCTACGAGAACGTTTTGATAGAAGATTTGTTCAGGGAATAATTGGAGCAAAATATAAACTCGGACTCGGAAAAAAAAAACGATGATCTTGCAGTCGAACTACACAGACCTAAAAAAATGTTCCCAAGAAGTAAAGTTGTCGCAAATGGTGATATCTGGGCAATAGATTTGGTGGATGTATCCAATCTAGCTCAGTTTAACGTTGGTGCTGATGGTGCTCCAAAAAGATATTTGTTTAATGTTATAGACGTTTTTAGTAAATATGCTTTCAGTGTACCTGTTTCAGATAAGACAAGGACTTCAATGACTGATGCGCTAAAACAAATAATAACGAGCACAGAAAAAAAACCAAATAAAATCTGGACTGATGACGGATCTGAGTTTTTTAACAAAAAGTTTGTACAGTTTCTAGAACAAAATAATATAAAAAAATATGTTACAGGGAACGAGGGTAAAAGCGTTGTAGTTGAAAGATTTAATCGCACGTTAAACGAAAAATTACACAAACATATGACAGCTAAAAACACCAACAGGTACATCGATGACCTTTCTCAAATCGTAGGTGAATATAATAACACGAAACACCGAACCATCAAAATGTCACCTAATAATGCTATTAAAAATCCGATATTAGCAAACGAAAACATGTACCGCAGACATAAATTTAAGGTTGGTGATAAAGTTAGAATATCTTTGATAAAAAAGGTATTTGCAAAAGGATTTACTCCAAACTGGAGCGAAGAAGTATTTGTAGTTGATAAGGTACTTTTAACAATACCTGTAACGTACGCTTTAAAAGATATGGCAGGGAAACCTATTGTAGGTAGTTTTTACGAACAAGAACTACAGAAAACTGAGCAGGATTTTTTTATTGAGAAAGTGATTAGGAATAAAAGGAAATAAAAGTTTAGTCAAATGGCGTGGGTATAGCGATAAATTTAACAGTTGGATTCCAACCAAACAAATTATGATATGATATAATGTTATTATAAATTTCCTCATACTTTTGTTTGACAGATATACCTTTTACTGGTTTACATAACGATATTAGATATTGTCTGCGATCGTCAGAGATCGTCATTAGATTAAAAATCTTGACAAATATGAAATCGAATTTGATATTTTTCTGTAGGCCTGGAATGTTAATGTTTAAGAAAGGTTTGATCAGCTGCCAAAACAGTTGTTGCTCGGCAACAGTAAAATTAAATTTCATTATTTTTTTAGCAATGTGATACTTGACATTATATCGTTTACTTGTTGGTCTGCTGTAATTATATCTGTCAGCAACAGTGACTATTTCACCATCATCATCAGATTTGTTGTTATACAAAATATCATCTTCATTATAACCAACAGATTTGTCTATGAAATCTTTGGAAAATGTAATACTATGCATGACCTCATCGCTGGCGACTTTGTCGCTGGCGACTTTGCCGCTTGCGACTTTGTCGCTTGTATCTTCTTCATATAATTCAGCGAGTAGTTTCATTAAGTCCATTGTTATAATATATTTGTATCTATCTTATTATTATAAGATGACTGATGAGATAAAATATCACCAAAAGGTTAATATAGTAAATTACAACGAACTATCTGAAGCGGTAAGAAAATGTTTGTTGGGTTATAGTGTATATTCTGTTGACGTTATTGTAATGCAAGGTGATTTTCATAAAATATTGCTAACAGAAGCAGAAAAAATAAAATTAATGAAAGTGCAGTAACAACGTTAAAATTTGATCATGATGATGTTATAGCATTTGCTCATCATTGTTTGACTAAAACTGAATTACAAAATATTATTGATCATCATATCTAAAATCAATCCTAGCATCGTATTCGCTTGAAATGCTGATTTTGTTAATCCATCAGCTACAAATTTTACGACTGAGGGATTTACACTATAATATTTCGCCGCAGCTGAAATCGATTTAAATTCAATCTCTGCATTCGTTTCGAGGTTTTTTGAAATAACAGGTTTTGCTGGATATCTAAAATTACTACCGTTACCACCTCGTCCTTTTCTCAAATTTTCCTGTTTCGTCACTAGCTCCAGATTTTCCAATCGATTATCTGTTTTTACGTTTTTAATATGATTAATAACCATACCATCAGGTATGGTTTTTTTGAACACCTCGTTAACAAACCTATGACCAAGATAATGAACAAAAATTGTCGATCTTCCTCTAACATTTACACTGATTTATCCCATATTGCTCATAGTACTAAGAACTTTTTGAGTTTTTTTTGCTTCTAATAATACCACGATCGTTAGTCTCATATAAATCAAAGACCGGATGCGGTTGAAACTCATCTTCTAAGGATAAAGTTTTCAACGTTATCATCAGTGACTTTACCGTTCACATGATATACACGTCATCCCTCTGGAATGCTGTCATCGCAAAACAAACTATAAATAAAATCTTTTCTAAGCATTGTAATCCTCTCAGTATTATCTCCTTTTACACTAAACTGATAACTCGCTGACATTAATTCCCCAACAGGTATTCCAGTTTTAATGTTAATAACTGAACCTATTGCATTTCCAGCGTATAAGTTATATTTTGGGTGAACATGATATGCTTCTTGCTCACATGCGCTTGTCAGATTTGCTCTCATTATATTATAGGTGATATATTTTATCTTCAATTGATTTTTAGCGCATGCGCAGTGTGAGGTAAATTATCAATTAGATATTAGACTATAGTATAACAATGTTAAAATTGCGTGATATAGCCAAGAGAAGCTTTATGGGAGAACCTAATAAAAAACCGGTCCCAAAAGATGCCAAACGATTCTATCGATCCCAAACCGGTTTAAACCGGTTCCAAACCGGTTAAAACCCCCCAAAACCGCGAAAAAAGCAAACTTTTGTGAAATGTCCAAAAACCACAAAAACCGGTCTAAACCGGTTTAGACCGGTCTAAACCGGTCCAAACCGGTCCCAAAAGATGCCAAACGATTCTATCGATCCCAAACCGGTTTAAACCGGTTCCAAACCGGTTAAAACCCCCCAAAACCGCGAAAAAAGCAAACTTTTGCTTTTACAGGTTTTGACAATAGTTATCAGTTTGATAATCAAAATGTTTTAGTAAATTTTACTGCAACAAATCTTTACCATCTACTACAGACAACTGTAAAACGTGAGCTCGAAAAACACAAAAGTATCAGATTATTAGTGCAATATCATGTTATATTTTCAAAGCTAGTTATAACGGAAGAATTAACTGAAAAGATATTTATAGATCCTTATATGAGCGCAAAATCAAGACGTGTTTTGTTTGGGACTAATCTGTTATCACTATCTAATAAAATACACCAAGACATTTGAAAAAAATAGAGGAATTCACTGAATTAGGTTCGGGTTGGAAGTTTGAAATGATTAAAGAAATATTGTTTCACACGATGAAATATAACGCATTACGAGGTAGTTCATACATTGACCTGCCACCAAAAATAAAAAGTAAAAGATGTTGTATAAACATCAAAAACTTCGCGTTGAGAAGTATATCAGTCACGTGTCTAGATTAAATTTTAAAAATATTAACTTTCCAGTGGCAGAAAATTAAATACCAAAATTTGAAAAGCAAAATAATGTTTCAATTAACGTTTTCGGACTAGATGAAAAAGAGGATGTATATCCGATATATATTTCAGAAAAGCCTCACAATATACTATAAATTTACTGTTTTATAAAAATCATTACGGTTGGATTAAAAACTTTAACGGACTAGTTGGTAAACAGTACAATAAGAATAAGAACAAAAAGTTCTTTTGTTACCGCTGCTTGCATGGCTGTACAAATAATGAACCATTACAAAAGCATTTACAGTACTGTAGTGATGTACAAAGAATAACAATGCCATCTAAAAAAGATAGTGTGTTACAGTTTGTCCGTCATAATCACAAACTAAAAATCCCTTTCGTCATATACGCTGATTTTAGTGTTTACTTCAACCTGTAATTGGCGTATAAAATAATCCTAATCAATCGAGTACAAGAAAAGTTCAAAATCATGTTCCGTGTGGAGTAGCGTACAAGGTAGTTTGTTGTACTGATTCTAGATTATCTAAACCAATCCAATACTATCGTGGTAAAAATCCAGATGTCTGGCTTCTTAAGCAGTTGATTATTGAAGTTGATAATATTACTTATCGTTTGAAAAGAGTAACGCCAATGTTAAAATTAACACCTCAACAAGAATCTGATCACGAGCAAGCAGAAATTTGTTATATTTGTGAAAAAGCTTTTGACCCTGACAATGTCAGGACTGACAAAAAAGTACATGACCATTACCATTTAACTGGACAGTACCGTGGAGCGGCTATTAATCAGTGTAATTTAAAATTTCATGCTCCAGATTTTATTCCGATTATTCTTCACAATTTTCGAGGATATGATAGTCACATTATAGTAGAAGCTTTTGGTGATCCTGAGATAAAATCTCGTCTAAAGCTCGATAATATCATCAAATGCATTCTAAATAATTTTGAAAAGTATATGTCAGTTACGCTAGGTAAATTGCGTTTTATTGACAGCTTGCAGTTTATGGCATCGTTAGATGAGCTAGTAAAAGGTTGTAGTAAATTTGATAACCTAAGAGACTGTTTTGGAGATAAATTTAATCTACTAGCTAAAAAAGGAGTTTTTCCATACGAATACCTCGACGACTGGAGTAAATTTGATGAAACATCTTTACCTGGCAAAGATAAATTTTACTCACAACTTAAAAATGAAAATATAACCGATGACGAGTACAGGTATGCACAAGATATCTGGAAAGACTTTGATTGTGAGACTTTTGGTGATTATCATGATTTATACCTGAAAACTGACGTGTTATTATTAGCAGATGTTTTTGAAAGTTTTCGAGAAGTTATAATAATTACGGACTAGATGCTTGTTGGTATTATTCTCCCCCTGGGCTGTCATGGGATGCTTTGCTAAAGTTTAGTAAGGTAAGTTTAGAATTACTGACTGACGTTGATATGTTCAATTTTATCGAAAAAGGTATCAGAGGCGGTATTAGCTTGATAACAAAATATATGCTGAAGCAAACAACAAATGTTTGAAACAGTATAATCCTGAGCTTCCTTCGAAGTATATAGTTTATCTAGATTGTAATAACTTGTACGGTTATTCGATGGCAGAACCAATGCCTCTTGGTGGATTTCACTGGATCACGGCTGATCGATTTATATCGGAGACAGAAAAAAAGATACCTGACGATGTTTCATATTTCGTTGAAGTTGATCTCGATTATCCAACTTGGCTACACAAATTGCATAACGATTACCCTTTCTGCGCGGAATCAATGGTCATAGATTATAGTTTGTTATCAAAAGAACAAGTGTTAGCATCACCAAGACAACATTCCATGGTCAAAAAAACTAGTACCAAATTTGCTTAATAAACGTCATTATGTTTTGCATTACAAAGTTTTAAAACAAGCAGTCGATGCTGGTCTCGTGTTGAGAAATGTTCATCGTGTATTAAAATTTAATCAGTCGCCGTGGATGAGAGGTTACATTAACTCGAACACTTCAAGAAGAGCTGTAGCAAAAACTGATTTTGAGAAAAACTTCTTTAAACTGATCAACAATTCCGTTTTTGGTAAGACGATGGAGAATATTGGGAAACGCGTAAAAATCGAACTAGTTAATGATATCAGTCGTAGAAACAAACTTGTGTCAGACGATGATTTTGTGAGCATGAAAATTTTTAATGAGAATCTTGTTGCGATACAAAGAAGAAAAACAAATCTAAAACTAAACAAGCCGATCTACGTTGGAGCTGCAGTGTTGGATTTATCAAAGTGGCTGATGTACGATTTTCATTATAATTTTGTTAAAAATCAATGGCCGGCCAGTAGATTATTGTTTACTGATACTGATTCATTCGTGTATGAAATCGAATGCGAAGACATCTATCAGGATATGTTTGATAATAGATATCTGTTTGATCTTTCTGATTACCCACGTGACAGTAAATTTCATGACCACACAAATAGAAAGGTTATTGGTAAGTTCAAAGATGAAATGAACTCGAGCGCTATCAAATACTTTATCGGATTACGCAGCAAAATGTTTGCCGTATTGTTAGATAATAATAAAATAACGAAAAAAGTAAAAGGTCTGCCTCGTAATTTTGTTAACAAGTTTATGCAATTTGATGACTACATGTACGCGTTTGATGGCGCTGTTAGTTTATGAGAGCTATGGCAATTCGAACTAATCATCATAAACTCGAAACAGATGTCATTATCAAACGTGGATTGTGTATTTTTGATGACAAACGCTATTACGAAAATGGGGTAGATACATTTGCCCTTGGGTATTGTCATGATGATAGATCTATACTTGACATTATCTTTTCCAACTGAAATTTTATCTAAACTTATAAAATAATGTTTGAAAATTTGACAATAACAAATAGCCACAAAAGTAACATCAAATATCTAATGATGGACGGTAAACAATTGACAGTTGAATTTAATAATGAAACATTAGGTATATGTTTTAATGAAACACGTGACAAGCTGAAACTTTCGCTCATCAAATCTGATAATAGCGTGTATTTCAATTATATTGAACAATTGTATCAAACGTTGCTAGTGGAATTTAAAAACTTTCACAACCCCAGTAGCTAACAAAAATATACTAAACTCACAATTGATCTCGATCGGTCAAAGGTGTATTTTATCGACAAAAATATCCTCTGAACAAACCAGAAATAAAAGATTTGTTGGAGTTCCGTCGCTGTGTGAGCGGTAAAGTAAAATTTAATATCTATAATCGTGATAATGAAATATTTTTAATATCAACAGTTGAAACATTAATCATTAGTCATGAGGTATGATATAATAACATTTTTATTCTAATGCTAGTTTAATTTCCACCTTGTTAACTGAAACGTTCTAATGTACAGTTTAATTTTCGTCCTGTTATCTGATAAAAAACTTGTGGTAGACTGATTATAAAACCCATTTGCCGTCTTTAGAATAATCGTATTCCACGCATGCGCTGTTCTAACAAATTTGTCACCTCTGTATGACAGAGCTTACTTGGATGAATCATAGCATTCCAACACCTGTTGTTTTGTCTGGTTATAAAATACCTGTCTTTAGTAGTAGTAGTAGTAGTAGTAGTAGTAGTAGTAGTAGTAGGAAAAAAGGTTTGGGCTAAAACCCTTGTTTTTCTAATACTACTGTGATAATCACTTTATGAAAGTACCCGAAATAAGATAGCGTTTAAAGAAACGTATCTTCACCTCAGCTTCAACTGTAGTCCTGTTCTGGAATGTATGTGAACTGATAAACTCACTGACATAAAATGGAAGGTAATTTACTTCCTGTGCTCTCCCCCCCCCAATACCTATCACCAATATGAAAAATATTACACTTTACAATAATTTGAAATCAAGTAGGAGAGATATTGACAGGGAACATATTTTTAGTATGTCGATAAATATAAATCATTCGTCTCGTATCCATTACTTGAGTTTTTAATCTTTGTTCCTGAGAAATTGAATTGTCTTCACTATTTCCCAAAGGCATAAATGTAAATATAATTGCGTACGCTTTATCGCCCGTGGTTATTCACCTGATTAAAATACGGATCTTAAACCAGTCAACTATTTTTAAAGCTATTGTTTCTTTGTTCTAACAGAGCAACTAGGATCACAATACATCATTTTGGTAAACTGTATGCATGTTGTAGTGTAATATTAAAGTAAAGTATACTAGAAAAGGCCATTACCAAAGAGACTTTACCAATAAAATCAAAATTAAAGAAAAACAATTCTAAAATTGGCACAGCATTTGTTTTCGTTTAATCAGGTTTTTCTCTGACAGTTTCATTGCTCTTTGAAACAATAATGTTTGCAAATATTGAAAATTTAATTATAATGAGGAATAAAGCAGCGAGAGTATAAAACTTTGAATATATACATGTACAAAATACAAATGAGAGCAAATCCGGCGTAGTTTTTCAATAAATCACAAGTCATCAGTATGGTAGGAGGATGTGGTAAAATGGAATTTAAATAAACAATGACCGATGTCCAGCTGATGGCTAGTAGGTGGACCTTGATAACTCCTCAAGTGCGCGAATAATTGAATAACAGGAATAAGTTATGTCATACTTTTCTAACCTACTGGACGAATAAATTAAAACGTACTTTATGCAATTGAATACTGAAAAGTCACACTACTCATTAATGTAGTTGATCCTAACTCGTTTTGCATTATACTTGAAGTGAGTTCAGAAACTTCAGTTTTATGTTTGTATGTCTGATGTTGCCATGAATATTGTTTGAAATAATTTTCATTAATGCTTTTAAAGATTTTTCATGGAAGGACAACGTAATTGTTATCAAAGTCTAGGATGATGAGATACTATATAATATAAGACTCTGATGATTTTGATTTCTTATTTTTTAAAAACAAAAAGGAATGTAAGGCGCCACATTTTTATGATTTTATTATTAGAAGAAAAGATAAATGTAACGAAAATGTGCGAAAGTTCAAATGTTAAATAATAATTGAAATTCCAAATTTAAAAGTGTCCGTACAAAATATTATCTTATTTATGTGGGAGAACACGTATTAGAACCACAGTCATACCAACGACTTATGAAAATGGTACTAGCAGCTGCCTCGCTTGACGCTCAACATTAAGAGGTTATTATTAGGTCTGGTCGGCCTGGTGTCAAGATTATGTGATTGTGTGGGACATCATGCCAAATGTCTACGGCATGATGCCACAGTGCTAGACTAGACATCACTATAAACTGTCACACTGCAGACATCGTAGCGACACCTTTGAGTATACTATCAACGAGATAGGAATTATGAGTATAAGTGAGATGCGCAATGTAGGTTCAACGATTCACGTGATATTCTTGTATGTAAACAAAGCCTTCTCAATAAGGAAACGCTTACGTTTGCAAAGACTAAACTGTCAATGTTGTTGTTGTTGTTCGTCCTTCGTTCTCGAAGACGACCCTGACTTTACGTCTGGGCTGGTCTATGAGTACGCAGATAGCTTGTGATTAAAATTTGCGCTCTGAAGAGTCGATGTAGGTGCGTTATAATGGCAGCTTTAAAAGCAGGGAGAATCCATTGTTTGATTAGGAAACAACCTTGCCACTGACGGAATAAAGCAGTAGACTGTTATTTACGGGACGTTTATATAGGAAATTTTCTTGGGTAAATTAGAATGACATTTATATAGAAAATCTGATTGGTGTAAATTAGAAATGACATTAATATAGAGAATTTGCTTGGGATATATTAGAATGACATTTATGAATTGTTGACCACTAAGTAAATGTGACCGTTAAGACTGGTTGAATGTTATAATCAATATATTTAGAATCTACTGTGATAAATTATTGATTTTCAGAATCAGAATGTGAAAAAAATAAGCATTAAATTATAGCAACATCAAATGTGAATGGATGAAAGAAATATATTTATGGCTGTTTGGTGGTAACGTATTTTAGAGACTGTTTTGGAAAAACACCTTCTCAAGAATCGCTGTGTGATTCATTGTTGCTCTTGTTATTACAACAATGTCAATAACAAATTCTTCATTAGACACTGATTACAATGCATAGCACATACGGTACTATATTCGTATATCACTTTGCATGTATTTACATTAGCTAAGGACGAAATAATCTTTAACAGTAATATAATTTAACTCATATTGACAGCAATATAACCGTCATACTCCAATGGTGTACGAACTTGTTTAAACTAATTTCAAAGAAGTTGTTAATATTGTTATTATAGTAAAGACAGGAAATAAATTACGATAAACGGAACACAAATTATTCTGAAATAAAACTCATTACTTTGCAATGCTGAACCTATGGTACTTACCTCTTCCTTGAAAGCGACTCAGCAAAGAAGTTCAAATAAAGAAGTTTTAACATGATTATAGGTAAGGAGTTCACATGCAGTAGTATTAAATGAGTTCACATACAGTAGTATTAACATGATTATAGGTAAGGAGTTCACATACAGTAGTATTAAAGGAGTTCACATACAGTGGTATTAACATAAATATAGGTAGGGAGTTCACATATAGTAGTATTAAATGACTTCACATACAGTAGTATTAACATGATTATAGGTAATGAGTTCACATACAGTAGTATTAAAGGAGTTCACATACAGTAGTATAAACATAATTATAGGTAGGGAGTTCACATATAGTAGTATTAAATGACTTCACATACAGTAGTACTAACATGATTATAGGTAAGGAGTTCACATACAATAGTAATAAAGGAGTTCACATACAGTAGTATCAACATGATTATATGTAAGGAGTTCACATACAGTAGTATTAAAATGATTATAGGTAAGGAGTTCACATACAGTAGTATTAACATAATTATAGGTAAAGGAGTTCACATACAGTAGTAATAAAATGATTATAGGTAAAGGAGTTCACATACAGTAGTATTAAAATGATTATAGGTAAGGAGTTCAAATACAGTAGTATTAACATGATTATAGGTAACTGAGTTCACATATAGTAGTATTAACATAATTATAGGTAAAGGAGTTCACATAGAGTAGTATTAACATGATTATAGGTAAAAGAGATCACATACACTAGTATTGACTTGATTGTAGGTAAGGAGTTCACATACAGTAGTATTAACATGAATATAGGTAAGGAGTTCACACAGAGTAGTATTAACATGATTAAAGGTTTTATAGGTAAGGAGTTCAAATACAGTAGTATTAACATTATTATAGGTAAGGAGTTCAAATACAGTAGTATTAACATGATTATAGGTAACGGAGTTCACATACAGTAGTATTAAAATGATTATAAGCAAAGGAGTTCACATACAATAGTATTAGCATGATTATAGGTAAAGGAGTTCACTTACAGTAGATTTTACATGATTATATGTGATTTTGCTTAAAACAATAACACGAAATTATATTAGCCTAAGTTGATCAAAACTTAATACCTTTCCTAATAATGGTTTTTGAATTTCATATGAAAGGGTATGCGACCGATGTGTAAGTTGAATTTATTCAACTTTAAACGAAGTATAAATACGATGATAGGTATGACTGATCGGTGGTATGACAACGATAAAATAGCGATAAGATAGAAAAATGATAAATTGCATGATAAATATATTGTCTTATATGAATATATCACACACATACACATTGTATAATCTAATGAAAATGTTTTCTGCCAGCGTTTCCAGCCTTGAGTTGGGAAAACGTTGCTTTCGCTATATGTCTATACTGATGTACATCAATCTAAAGGATGTCCTGCTTCTTTGACGGTAAGGATGGGTAGGAAATATTTTTGTCTCTCATGGCATGTGCTAGGCGTAATGACTGCCTGGTCTATAAACGTAGGAAAACAAGATGAAAATGATACGTGACATAACACATAATTGTTGCAGTTCCAACGGTTAAAATGCATATAACACTGTTCTATGCAAAAATTACACAAAGGTAATAGTGTATTGCTATGATTTTCACAAGTGGATCGTGCCTGTTGGCTATCACTCTAAACAGAATCCGTAATGTTATTTAAAAAAGATACACAAATGCCTCCTAATGCAGAATTTTACAAAGCTCCTTTAGAAGTGAATTTTTGTAAAACTGTTTCATTAAAACAAATATAGCAACAAAAAATTCAACAGTTGCTCATTTAACATAGCTTTGTATCAATTATGTGGCTAGTTGCCAGACAATTAATACACTTACATTTGTAATATGCATAGACGTTTGAAAAATGCATAATGTTTACGCATTATTCATTCAAATAAAACTGGCTCCTTTCAGATCAAAGGATTATATAGCAGATTACAAACCTCTGCATTCCTAAAGAAAATACGTAACTTCTTCTTGGATTTGGTATCTTCATGGACTGCTGGCATCTGAATATAAAGACTTACTTGTAGTAATATATATATATATATATATATATATATATATATATATATATATATATATATATATAAATATATATATATATATATATATATATATATATATATATATATATATATATATATATATATATATATATATCTTTTACCTACCTACCTCACTCCCTGCCTCCCTCCCTACATATCTATCTATCTATCTATCTATCTATCTATCTATCTATCTATCTATCTATCTATCTATCTATCTATCTATCTATCTATCTATCTATCTATCTATCTATCTATCTTAATATACATATCTCTACATAGCTCATCCATCGATATATATATATATATATATATATATATATATATATATATATATATATATATATATATATATATATATATATATATATATATATATATATATATATATATATATATATATATATATATACCTACCTACCTCACTACCTGCCTACCTACCTACATCTATCTATCTATCTATCTATCTATCTATCTATCTATCTATCTATCTATCTATCTATCTATCTATCTATCTATCTATCTATCTATCTATCTATCTATCTATCTATCTATCTATCTATCTATCTATCTATCTATCTATCTATCTATCTATCTTAATATACATATCTCTACAGAGCTCATCCATCCATCCATGCATTCATCGATATATATATATATATATTAATGGAACATTAGTATATACGACCAGTGTTCTGAGCAATCACATATCGTCGCGTCTTTGAGACGATGAAACTAGGCTATCTAATGGTATTTCGAGGATATTGTCTCGAAAACAGAAAAGACAAACATCTCGTGTTAAAAACATTGGTTGAAGCAGAAGTAGGCTAGATATGCTTATTTACACTATTCTGTACGAAGTAAAGCTGGATTTAAATGTCACGTCAGACCAGCTGAACAGAGAGAGAGAGAGAGAGAGAGAGAGAGAGAGAGAGAGAGAGAGAGAGAGAGAGAGAGAGAGAGAGAGAGAGAGAGAGAGCAGTATTGATTTTAAACCATACATTTTATTTATTTCTTTAAAGGTATTACTTTTGTTACATAATGCATTGCATTAAAGGAAATGAAAAATGGTTAAATATGGGATATAGTTTTATTAATTGAGAAGGCCAATGGTAACAAATCAAGTTGTATCTTGATCACCTTTTTGCTGTTCTTGTTGTTGCTTTGCGTTTAACGCCATTTCTCAGCGTAACATAGGATGTACATGGTGACCAGTATAATTGGTGGAGGAAGAACCATGAAAAACCCTGTTAAGAACCACCGACCCACATAAAGCTAATTGACAATATTTCTCATATACTTAAACTGGACGATTTCTTGAATACAGATCTTTAAGTATATTAGCTTTATATATATATATATATATATATATATATATATATATATATATATATATATATATATATATATATATATATATATATATATACCACTGAGAAAACGTCTTTGTACGATATTCAGCCTTACCTGTTTATTTACTTGGATAATTTATAAGAAAACGAAATAAAAAATAGAGAAACAACCATGGAAGAAATAAACAAAAGAATCCACTGCTTGTAACTTAAATGAAATAGAGTGTACATATCTAGTGATATCAGATTTTGAATTTCAATGGATAGACTCACCGCTTTCTCTTGTTCGTTTTCAGTTATGTACGAATCAGAACTACTGCTCCTGCCTGAAATAAAGAACTTGCATCTTGTTCCCCTAAGACAAATGAAAAATCTACTGTTTTCTTAAATATTTGCAGCACGTAGTTCAAGTCAGATAAACGTTTACTATTTTTACTTTGGCTTTGTAAATCTTCCACAGACGATAAGAATGTACCAGAATCAAGTGATGGTCAGCCATTGTTCTGAATTGAGTCAAGAGGAAGCATATATATATATATATATATATATATATATATATATATATATATATATATATATATATATATATATATATATATATATATATATATATATATATATATATATACGCATTATAAAAAAAAATAAATATCATATTCCTTCGTAGGACAATGAAAAAGATACCTAAGGTGTGGAAAAGAAAACCTACTAGAACGGAAAAATTTTGAAAGTGGTGGCAAAATGACAAGAGACTTAACTTTACATTAATAATTATCTATCCTAGTTTGAAAACTAAATAAAATCGAACGCACACTTTGTTTGGAAAACTTGGACAGTCCACAAAACCATTAATGGACATGCTGATAATGCCGCGTAATATGTGCGTCATTAGACGAATTTGCCTTATGTCCTTTAATGCTTGGAAGTAAAATTTCTATTTTTTTTCTTATTAATATAATTATTTGTTGATAGCAGCTTTGAGGAATTACCACAAATATATCCATATTAATAAATACAAAGCTATTGGCTAATTTTCGATGTCAATCAGTTTTTTGATGTGCATGCGATTTTAGCAATTATCCTAATCACTGCACTAAATGACCTACAAGTAGGAGAGTTGGATAATCACTGTAGACTATTTGTTTTCGTATAAAAACAGTTATCATAAATGAATTTGAAAATTATAACAACAAAAATAGACTATATGACTAAACGACAATCTACAGCTAGAAACTGAAATGGCTCAATTCTCACATGTTTTATACATGAAATTCTGGATCTGCTGTCAGAAATGTGTTGTGTGTCAAACTGCAGTGAACAGTTTAAACTAAAACATAAAAGCAACTTAAAAATATCGATGGAAATGCTTACTGATGCCACTTTCTCTTTCAAAGGGAACTTCACGCTGTGTTTGTATTCTGCGTACCTGATGAGAGATCATGTAACATGCGGGGATCATTTTGAATATACCTGGTACATTTTATGATGAAATAGACATTTCAACCTGTTTGCAACAATTAAATGATTACGAATTTCAAATACATGAATACCGATTTCAAAGCAAATATCATTAGGGAAATAGGAAATGCAAACTTCTGTTACAACATAACAAGTTATATATCTGTCTATTTCTTGCAAGAGAAATTATATGGACGAAGTGATAGGAAAAATTACTTTTCATTTGTTAAATTACATGTTTCAGAGAAATCCAGGGAAGCACAGGGCTTAGAAACACCACTTCACTACATTCATCGCCTTTGTACTTTGTAATGTAAACCACAGATTTTATGAATACTGCAAAACAGGTTGACCGAAAACTGGATCCGAGAATAAAAAATCTTATTCTCTCCGTAACCGTTTTAAATATATAAACCAGCTACATGTGTTCTTTCCATGATCCCTTGGTCGTGTAACTAATTCAAGTTTTGTATTTTTAATTCTTTTTTTTTTTGATAAACAAAAAGCGTATTTTCTTATTTAATTCAGAAATAAAAATCGTATTTCGCTAAACTCTCAGTAGCTAGTCGGTATTTCATGTAATATTTAGAGACGTAAAATGCTCCAGAAGCTCGAGGTTTTCATACCGCTGTTTCAAGATTCGAATGGAAACTCCGTCTCAAGCACGAATTTTCAGTAATAATATACTACTTGAACAATACTATAGACCAACTACCCGGATGAGCAACCGCGTAAATAGTAACTAAGTATCTGACAAGCTAACCAGAAAAATACGGCGAAAATAGTTAACAGTAGCTCTGATTGGCCCGCTAAGCCTAGAAAAGGCATCATATTAGTGGCAACAGTATAACACGATAAGGGGAAATAACTGTAAGCTATAAGGTTGCCTAGAAAGACATGTAGCTGCCATATTTAATTTAGGTAACATTTCAGTGTACTTACAGTGAGTACGACTTATTCGGCCAGACAAATAAAAAGACTGTTCCTTCTAAAAACGTTTGCTAGATATAAATACAAAACCAATGATATTTGTATTTAAGGTTAATTAATAAAATTCCGAATCTCTGGTTTCATTTTTTTTAAAATGTAGCAAAAATAAAGAATTGCAATATTCAATATGGTTTCACTTGGACTTCAGTCTCATCATGAAATGTGTATGATCACGTGATTTTTCTGAAAGTTATTTGCTTACGTTTGCATTCTTTCTTTGAAACTTTCGCACCGAGTCTAATATACCATCTGAAACAGTACGATTCCTTTCCTTAGGTTTATGTTTTCTCAACAGTAATTTCCAGAAAAATCCCGTTTTCTTCTCCTTCGCCTTGGGACTTTCCTACAATAGATATCAACTTATGAATAAAATAAATATTTACTTTGATATAGAAGTATACGTGTCAGAGATTTATTTATATACAGATAATTTCACATCGTTAATGAATTGCATCAACATAATCAAAATTACATCTACAGTTCATAATATTGACCATGTTGTTTGGAAGATTATTTTACAGTTTTAAAATTAATAGCAATGCTTAAGTTTGTAGAGCTAACTACGCAACCGCACTTCGTAATATGTTTGTATCTTAATAAAAAGGACGTACAATATTTATTATTTCTCGGGTACACAATTTTCCATATAGAAACAACAATAAAATGCATTTGAGAACAACGAAATAGGGGAAACAGCTACTTTTGCAATAAATTAAATATCTCATCAGATGAATAAGACTAAAACTGAATGATGCAAAAGAATTTTTTAATGTAAACGTTGACTTTATGATATCGCATAGAGATAAGGCGAGAACGTTTAATATGTAAATTGTTCTTTTCTCTTAGTTTGCATGCACTGTTCTTATTGAAAATGAATGAATATCAGTCTGTGTTATAACTTTCTCTAAACACTAGCATTAGAATGCACGTTGATTAGTCATTTTGTGTTTTGTGTGTTGAATATATTGTCCTTGAATACACGTTCTACAATTTTGTCCATATTATTTAGTGAGCAGATTATTTAGTTTGTAGATGACAATTGCCTGAAATTAATATTTAAATATGTTAATTAAATAATATAATGTGTCGTGTATATTTTTTAATACAATTGTTTATTTGTTTTAAATGTTTTTAATTCCATTATATGCTATTATTTCATTAGAAATGGAATTCTTATGAGAAAATGGAGATTTCCCAAGGTATCTGCTGGTGACGAGTCGTCAGTGAAATACCAAATTGTAGTTCCAAAATCGTACAGACAGGAAATTCTTAGTCTCGCACATGAAACTCCTTTGGCATCTTATTTTAGGGATTAATAAGACTTATCACAAAATCTTGAATCAATTTATTAGGCAAAAATTAAAAGTATTGTTTGTAAATACTGCATATCTTGCCATTCCTCAAATAGTAGGATAAAGACCCAATCAAAAGATACCTAAGGCTCCTCTGCAACCAGTTCCTGCACTTGATTAACCATTTAGCAGACTAATTTCACAAAGTTAGATTATGTCGGTCCCTTACCTAAGACCAAGTCAATATAACCAATACTTGTTGACAATAATAAGTGCATTAATAAGATCCCCAGAGGCAATTCCTTTGAAAATATTAAAACTACTGCTATAGTAAAAGCTTTGATAAAGTTATTTACTCAGTTTGGCCTTCCCAAACCTTTCCAATATGTTCAAAGGTCAAATTTTATGTCTGGAATTTTCCAGCTAATTATGCTTTAATTTAGGACTATCAATTCAAGTCTAAAGTGAAATAATGGTTTGACAAAACTTCAAAGGAGATAAAGCTTGAATCTGACGATAGAGTTCTGTCTCTCTTGCTCATTCTTTATAATTTTCTTCAATTTAGGTATTACGGTCCTTACAAGGTGATGAAGAAAACTAATGACTTAAATTATAACAAATAGTACTCCTGGGATGTAAATAAATTAAAGGCGTACCATTTTGTTCAAAGAGATAGAAAGGTTAATCATGCAATTAATTTAGCTGTACCAGTCCCATTCGGTGAGGATCTAAGTGAAGGAATGCAACCGGACACTACTGATTTTAGAGTGACAAATTTTTATGAATAATCTGGATCGCAAATATTCACATTTGAAACAACAAGAAAGGAATGAACTTAAACAGTTGTTCCTTGAATATAAACACTTGGTTTCAGATGTTCCTACGAGAACAAACAAAATTTACCATGACGTTAAAATTGTAAATTACAAAACTGTGAATCAACACCCGTACTTGATGTACCCTCTCAATATTTAAAAAAAAAGAAATTCAGTATTTGCTGGAAAATGATTTCACAACGTCAAGTAAAAGTTACTTGGGTTCAGAGTTCACCATGTATACTTGTTCGTTCCGAAAACAGATAAAACTTCACTGATTATAGAAAGGTGAACATTGTGACTAAAACACATTCTTTTCTATTGCCAAGAATTTATGACTGCATCAATAAAATTGGAAATGCAAAGTATGTCATCAAATTTTACCTTCTGAAAGGATTTTAGAAAATTTCACTGACGAAGGTGCAAAGGAAATTCCGGTATTTGTGACTCCAGATGGACAGCCTGAAAACGACTTGGATGCATCCTAGATCAAAACACTGGCATCTAATCAATCGATTACATTATAGCACGCCAGAGGGACTTAAAATATGTTCTTCATACCAGAGTGATTCCCTGTGCAGAATGCCACACAGATCAACAGTTGGTATCGACTTCCCCTTCAAGCCCACACCCAGAGAACAAGGAGGCACCACAAAAAGAAAGATCCAAGTCAAAAATTTGTTGTCTGCAGATGTCAATGCAGATTTTCAAGAGAGCCTGCAGTATAGACTTAAAAAACCTAAGCTTCCTCCATATCTACCTCTATCTACCTCCGGAAGAGATGTGGAAACACATCAAGGCTGCCATTCTGCAAACCTCAGAAGAAATTCTAGGACTCATCAATAAGAAAGGCAAAGACTCGTTTCAACTGCCAACAAATCCCAGACCTTCTTGCCAAAGCGAGATCGGCACACCAAGCCCACCTCGCTCAACCATCCTGTCCACAGAAGAAAGCAGCATTGGCCTTATCTGCAGCTCCCTTTGACGCAGGCTATGAGACATACTAAATGAATGGTGGACAAAGCTTGCAGAAAAAATCCAGCAGTACGGTGATGTCGGTTGACTACAAGTGTTTCTATGAAGCGGTTAAAGCAGTGTATTATCCTCTTTCTAAATAAAGAGCTTTCTACTGAGTGCAGATGACAAAGAGCTACTCACTGACAGGGAATCTATCCTGAACCGCTGGTCAGTGCACTTCCACGCCCTCTTCAGCACTAGCCGCACGGTCTATGAGGCATCTATTGACTACATTACATAACAGCCATTAAAAGTTGGAACTCAATGAGGCACCCGGGCTGCAAGAGACCGTAAAGGCCATATAACAGTTGAAGACTGGAAAGGCTGAAGGCTGCAAGAAAACATTGGTATGCTACCAGGGATATGGAAGAGAGAAGGCCCAGAATTGCATACCAAACTTCACGAGTTCTTCGTTTGAAGCTAGGATTGAGGGTGAATATACCTGACGAATAATATGACACGGTGAGCAGAAATGAACTATGAAAAATCCTTGTAAAGTTCGACTGTCCCCCAATGTTCCTTACCATTGTTATCCAGCTGTATGAAAGCCAGCTTGGTTAGGTCGGAAACAATAACGACCTGTCACAAACCTTCCCAAACGAGGTTGCGTCAAACAAGGCTGCTTTTTAGTCCCCACATTGTTTTCAATATTTTCAGCATGATGTTCCAAAAGCAACAGAAGACCTTGAAGATGAAGATAGAAACTTTATCCGTTTTCGTACTGATGGCAACCTCTTCAATTTAAGGCGACTTCAGGCCAAACACCAAAGACTTGGAAAAATTTATCATACGACGACGCCCTTGTTTCCCACACAAAAGCAGCCTTATCGCGCGTAACATCCTGCTTTGGTATTGAGGGCAGCCTACAAAAACTGAGGTACTTCTCCATCCAGAACCAAAGGAAGATTACCGGCCGCAATGCATCTTTATTGATCAGACAAAGCTGGAAGTAGTCCACCACTACAACTACCTGGGGTGTGTAATCTCCTCTGATGTCAAGCTCGACAAAGAAAATGACAACATACTGGTCAAGGCTAACAGCGCTTTCGGCGGACTCTATAAACGAGTGTGGTAAAACACCAGGCTTAAGAGAGACACAAAGAGCAGCGTCTACGGAGCTGTATTGCTGACCACCCTCCTATATAGCACTGAATCCTGAGTCACTACAGCGGCTACGTCCGAAACCTTGAAAGCTTCCATCAGCGCTGCCTCCTCACCATCCTCAACATCCACTGGGATGACTTTGTTACCAACAGTGAAGTCATCAAACAAGCAGAGATTACCAGCGTTGAGGTCACACTAGTGAAGATTCAGCTACCCTATGCTGGGAACGACTTCAGGATGGAGGATCAGTGCCAAAGATAGTACTGTATCGTGAGCTGTCCACTCGCCACCGTCATAGAGTGGTGAGTCGAAAGAGATATAAAGACTCCTTGAAAACCCTCACCACCTGTGGCATCAACTACCGGCAATGGGCATAAGAAACTGCTGTGAAAGCTGGCGACGTACTGGGAAACCGCCACTTTTGAACAAAACAGACGGGTAATTTTGAAAAAATAGATAGTGAAGAAAGACCCGGATAAAAACGTTAGCACCCACCACAACCAAGATATTCCCCTGCTGCCTCTGTGGATGGAGGTGCCTGTCACGCTTTCGGCTCGTCAGCCACAAGCGTGCCTGCAATGGACGTGGACATCCAACTTGCTAAATCTTTGCACGCGAGGTCAAGCCAACAAGAACAACAAAAATACTTGTACCATTCATACAATTTCTTCTTATGTTTTTATAAACCGCATGAACAAATGAAGTATGGAAAAAAGAAAGTTTTATTATATAAATCTTTCTTTTTCTTTTATGTGAAAGTGTTATGTATATTTAATTCAATTGTTTGTTTGTTAGTTTTAATTTTTTATATTCCATTACATGCTATTGTAATCTAACATTGAGTTCAGTTCTGTTTAACTTAACTGATTTATTTATTCTTTTTATTTCATTGACGTACACAACTAACATTGTATCTAGTTTTAAACCTTGTCTCAGAATTAGTGTCAGTTTTAGTAAACAGGATCATACATGAATTACGAGACGAATAGCATGTATCAATTATTACAATCTTCTACTTTTACCAAAGGAATGAACTTTTGACCCTCATCCGGGAATTTATTTTGCGCCTTAGCGTGTAATTGTTTCCTAGAAAAGGTTGTTAGTCAGGCTCCAAACAATTGACACGTTAAGTTTTTATTATGTTGTGACAAGTTGGGTTTGAATTGTTATTTTCTTCAAATTATTTAGTGAATTCTTTTCTTTGGAAATACATAAGCGCTCCTACAAAATTCTTAGATAAAGACATTTATTGGAAGTTAAACTGAATTCAAAACTGCACTTCCCAAACCATAACAGACGTCATCGCTTTAATTTTTTGATTTTATCTGGACTTAAACTCAATTCAGGACATTTTATTACTAGAACGTCTATTTTTTAATTCTTGGATTATTTATGGATTTGATTAATAAAACCGTAAGTACATTTTCTTCATTTTTAGCTTTGTATTCTAAGGAAAAATATTGTTTGTTACATTTTACAAAGCTTGTTTTATTTAATCTTTTCTGTTACTTATTTTAAGAGTAAAGACTCGTAACACGTGTTATATAAGTTTTGGACAATTTATAATCTCTTGCAAAATTATCCTGAAATCTTTAATGTGCTGCAATGGAACATATTTTAATACATCTGTAGATCTTTAAAAATTATCCAAATTGCAATTGTCCACTTACTTTTAATAATAATAATAATAATAATAATAATAATAATAATAATAATAATAATAATAATAATAATAATAATAATAATAGGCTTCTAAAATAAACATTGCTAAATTAATCATAAGGATTTTACAAGTATAATTTTGTATAAAAGACCTAGATTTTTTTAAATATGAACTTTTATATACAAAGGTGGGTAAATATTGTCTTCCTATTCAATATTATATATAATGGACAATCGGTAATAAAAAGAATTTTTTTTCTATGTTGACGTTACAAATTTGACACAATTTTTCCTGATTGCAAATGCTTTCATATCTTCTTGTATTATCTCTGATTGGCAAGTTCCTTTTTTAAGCAAAGTGATTACATAAAAAAGATCGCTATCTCCCAAAAAGTTTCAATGACCTAGAGAAACAAGGTCTTCCCATCGACTTAATCTCATCATGTAGCTTTTGCCTAAAAATATCTTCACATCTCTCGCTAAACAATCTAAGAATTGTATTTTCATCATTTGCACCTTGAGTACACCAAACATTGCCAAATTCAAATGTAAGTAAAAGGTTTGTAATATAGTCAGCCGATCAAGCACAATTTTCATCGCATCTTAACTTATCATTATGATATCTGTCTTCCGGCAATTTTAGAATTCTTAGCCAATATTTAAAAATACGTTTATTTCTTATACACTTCATACTAATTATTCCTAATTCAAATTAGATATATACGATAATAATAATAATAATAATAATAATAATAATAATAATAATAATAATAATAATAATAATAATAATAATAATAATAATAATAACAATGTAAATTATTTCAGCTCTAATATGTGTACTGGTATAACGTGTTCTATTTTCCGCTTTAATACAATTTAAGATTTTTTTTACCCTGATATCATATTTCTGGTCAGATACGCATTCGAATGCCATCCTTTCTTCTGTTAATGTTGACTGCTGCAACTCTGCAAAAATTAGGAAAAATATTTTTTTAATGAAAATAAGTGTATACGTACATACAAGTGTACATATTTAAATCTATACATGCGTGAATATACCTTATGAATATTACAAATGTAATACCAACTTACGATAGTTTGATAATCTTTGTTTATTCAATTATACAATATAATCACATAATATAAAGGTATAATCACATGAACACTTTCATAACAATGCCTTGAAATGATGTTTTTAGACATTAAGAATGCAAGGAGCTGACGCATGCGCGATAGTACGCTTTCTTTTTCCATATTACACGACTCTTTCGTTTTGCAGATATAGGGATATAGCTATGTCGCTGCAGTGGGACATCGACAAGATTTGAATAGAAAAGAGGAGTCAGATGGTTGTATTTAATACATCAAAATTCCATCTTCCTTTTGCAATATACATAACTCAACAGTGATCCGATTAAATGACACTAAAAGTTACACCTCCTTCTACATCTTGACAAAACAGAATCCTGTTATAGGTTGAATTAAAAGGGATGCTTTTTCCAAACATCAATAACCAGGACATTAGTTTTTCAAGAAACAATTTGTCATGAGTTGAAACCTAATGTTGACAAACTTTTATATGTCACACAACAATATGATTCATGTCACACAAAAATAGGATTCACTCCCTAAATTGGAAGTATTTTCTCTAAAGAATGGAGATTTAGACTGGTAAAATGCCGATAGATTTGTGTACAAACAGTTTTATAAGGTTGCAAAACGTTAAAGTTCGAATCAACCCTCAGTCGATCAGATACTCCGAATTTTTCAAACGACTTTCTCAACACTAGTAGATGCACTCTCTTGGCTGCAACCTCTGAATGTTCGAAACTAAAAACAAATATAAAATCTATAGCGCACAAATTTAATATTTTGAAGTTCTATTTATGAGGTAAGTATATCATGATCATATATTGTGCGAATGACGTTTTTTTTTTTAAATTTCTCTTCTCATATAACTTAACTTACCTTCCTTTGATTTTGGATTGGCAACAAATAAAATTTCCTCAGTGACTAGATGATCGCTCTGGAGTTTAATACATGTCTCTTGCATGTCTTCAGGTCTATGTATAGTCTCTGTCGCATCTTCTAACTTATCTTTAAAACTTTCGCCATTCTGCTCTCCTTTACCTTCTTCCGTATCTAGTTTATATGAAAAGTCGGACGATAAATGAGTCTCGATACAATACACCTAGCAAGTGATAATCTTTAAATGAATATTTTTGATGCACGTTTAGAAGATACTGGAATCCTCTTGTTTTGAATCAGTTTGTCATATCATTTATGACAATGTAGGGAGCCCCATAAAATTTCTACATCCATAAACAAAACATTGGATCAAAGGTTAAATTTTACAACAGCTCCATTTCAAGCCTTGCAAAATGTGGTGATGCTGGCAACATTGCTAATTACCATTAAACCAGAACGTAAATCATATTGAATCACATAGACCTATCATATTTAGGGTTAATTTATTCAGGATTATTGATAACTATCATTGACTGAGGAATAATTCCACCAAGAAGAATGTGAGCTAATGATTTTCAAGGATATGTATTGTTATTATTGCCCCTGTTATAGAATTAATATTTGCATAACATTTCTGAAACAATTCATTTTGAATAGTAAGAAAAATTTAGCAGCAGAGAAACACCCAAAACAAAATAGGAGCAAGCATTTTGGTGGAGATAAGATATTATTTTCCTGTATATTTTTCTTCATTCCGTTTCATGAGCTGTTATTTCTGACATCTTACCTTTCTAACGACATCAAAATCATACCCCTAAAGATTTACAACATTTGAAATATAAGAAACAAATTTGGTCTCTTTTTGGTTTCGAGAAATGAGACTGACATCCCGACTATTAAAAACCATTTTAGCAACTTATGGTTAAGTTTCGACTGGTTTCTATTTCCTGTGGCTGTTTTGTTCCCTTCCAGAAATTAGTCTACCATAAATCGTGACAGTTATGTCCTCTTCTCCTTAAGTTACATGAACTGACTCTAGACTTGTGCTAATAGATTTACATTATAACAATCTCTGTCACCAATGATTACAGGCAAACATAAATTCAAAGACAAAATAAAGGTAACAGAAGACTTGTCCGTCTGTCATTCTGATCGGTTTATAAATATTAGTACACCTTGAGAGTAAGCAACTTTAAATACACTGTACATAAGCTGTATATAATTCCCAAGCGAAGTATCAGTGGCATGAATCAAGCGAGACTGATTTTCGGATTTAAAATTAGGGAGGCTTGTACTTGCTACAATAAGCTAAAGTTTCAACTGCTGTCCATTCATTATTAGGTAGATGAAGGCAACAATCTTCGATACATTTTGCAACAGCATATTGTCAATACAATTACGATAGGGTGAATCCAGCACACATGCATTTTGCATTACTTTATGTATCAAACGAATAACATTTGACCTGAGGAAAAAATGGAGTCAAAATTAGTGTTTGCTTTTGATCCTGGCTGCTGTAACAACAACGATTCTATGTCGCCAGAATAATTTTGCACTCAAAGATTTAGTTTTTCAACATTAATTATTGTTTTTACTTTCCATCTAATAAATTGTTTTATAAGCTATATTTATAGTTTAAAGGATTTTGGAAAGTTTGGGCTTAAAAGGTACACATGAGGAATCAGATCCTAGATATAAAATGAGCGGAGATCCCTTGCAGAAATTAGTGGGCAAGTGTATCGGGTACAACCATGTCTGCAAGTGAAGTTGATAATTCCCTGAAATTATTATTATAACCATATCTATAATGGGATTATAACCATATCCTTAATGGGATTATAACCATATCCATAATGGGATTATAACTATATCCATAATGGTATTACAACCATATCCATAATGGAATTATAACCATATCCATAAAGGGATTATAACCATATCCATAATGGGATAATAACCATATCCTTAATGGGATTATAACCATATCCAAAATGGGATTATAACTATATCCATAATGGAATTATAACCATATCCATAAAGGGATTATAACCATATCCATAATGGGATTATAACCATATCCATAATGAGATTATAACCTATTTCAAGCTACTTATTCATTATTTATTTTTCTTCTGGTCTTCCGTATGAGCTATCGGATTTACCACACCATAATTATTTCACATTCAGAAACACAGAGGCACAGAGGAAGTGGTTAATGTAGAAGAACGATGAAAATACTTCAAGTATTTGTTCAAGTATATATATATATATATATATATATATATATATATATATATATATATATATATATATATATATATATATATATATATATACTTAAAACATTATGTTTATTTGTATGTTCTCTTTTCATAATTGTCAATTTAAGATTTTGTTGGGCTACAGATGAAATGTAATCTGACCTAAATCATTAGCAGAACTCCTATCCAATCTTCCATCCGTCTCTTCCAAGCTAGGATTATCCATCACTTGAACGGGTCCTATTAAATAACAAAGCCAAGACTGTAAGCGCCAACTATGATCTAGCAGCATCCCAGAGGAACAGTTACATATAGGGCAAACATCTCTTGCAATGCCAATTATGGCACAATTAAATGGACAGCAAGACACATAGCTGTATAAGAAACAAAATCCTAACGTGCATTTAGAGAATGTTTTAACAGGTTCTACACTTTCTTGACCATTGTATATGAGACGCGGAAAAAAACGAGCTAGGATTATATATAAAATTTTCTTAGACACTGATGACCCACGATAAAGACTATTTAATGAATTTTTCAACTCCCAAGTTACATATATATATATATATATATATATATATATATATATATATATATATATATATATATATATATATATATATATATATATATATATATATATATATATATATATCCCCTTCGACTGTGGGGTTTCATAAAACAAGCCATAAATTGTGGAATATCGACTGTGGCAAACGTACGTGGTTTTGGAGGTCGAGCGTATCCTACCGCTCTATCGTTACTGCCTACATGTGGTGCTGGCGGCGGAGGACAGATTTGTGAACCTTCGGATAATCCTACTTTGTCAGCATATGACTTTATCTGAGAGAGTCGTACCTTGTCCCCAAAACCGCTGTCATTAGACCATCTGGGTATACCTGGAAATATCACAGATCAAATGTTGTCGTCATCAATGTACATTGCTTACTTCATATCTTGTAAATGAATGATACATAAAATATATGTTAAATATTAAATTATTTAAAATCGTACAATTTTCTATACATGTTCACAACTAAATTGGAATTTAACTTTGAAGACAAAGAAATACAAACCTGGTATAACGGTACAGTACTCAAAAAAATTAAATGAAATAATCAAAAACTTAATTTGAATGTAATTGCATCAACAGTGATGCTCTTTTGAAAATTAATGGACAAACATTGATGTCGAGATGTCAGTCACATTTATGTATCTTTATTGATGGGTTGATCATAAGTGACCCTGTCAGTACTTATTTATAAAATGACACAGTGGTGGTCAGTCTCAGCTATTCAATATATTCACGTTTTAATAAAGTCGAGTCTCAGAGATTATGTTGAAAAAATCTGCATCAGCCATCTGTTCTATGACTACAATATCTTCTCTAGCTTAAGATGAAGTTTTCTCTTCAATGTATTAATGATTAGTATTTTGTTAATTCGGTTGTAGCTTTTAATTGTCTCTACTTTTAAACAATTTCAAAGGGGAGCCAATGTGTTAACTCTTCAGATTTCCCCTCTTGAAATAACTAATTATGAACGTAGATCAAAACGTAGTGATTTTTTTTATATAAATCATGAAGGATGCAATTGATGTATTTACTCTATGAATGAGGTATGAAAACACGTGAAAAAGAAGTGTGACTACGTAAGTGAAATTGTATATTGTCATAAAAAAGACTGTATTTGCGAATATTGTGAATCTAACATAAAATGATGGTTTAGATATGTAAGAAAATAAAAGCTACCTCGCACAGACAATAAAAACATATTCATATACATTAATTATGCATTCAAGTTTTAGAGAATTCCAATATATATATATATATATATATATATATATATATATATATATATATATATATATATATATATATATATATATATATATATATATATATATATATATATATATAGTGTGTGTGTGTGTTTTTGTACCAATATGCGAGAATAATTTCAGCAGTTCAGATAATTCCTGATGGCCTGAGTGGTGGGCAATTTCATCTGGTGTGAGTCCATCAACATTCCTTATCTTGCAGGCATCAGTCAGAGCTGGGTAACTGAGCAGAGCTTCAGCAAAGCTCATAAGGTTATATTCTGCGGCAAAATGAAGAAGAGTCGGCCACTTTTCGTCCCTCTGGACTTAGAAATTCAAGAAATATTGTCAATTACTGACAAATTCATAAAGAATTAATAGTAATCAATCCCTTCTTAATGTCTTGATGTTTTTATACACCAACTATACGAATTGTTGAAATATATAGGTAGATATAATCCATGCGATATTATGTACAATACGTGTTATATGACAATATCGACATTAATACGTAAGTAAATGAAGTGACATAATTTATAAACTTTTACAATTTGAATTTTTGAAATAGTATGTGCTATAACATTCTGGTTAATATTTAAAATAGCCAAAATGATAGAAAAATGTCACACCTCTATCGGACAACACCATACTAAACCTTATGACAAGCCAGTGTCATGGGTATATGCACAGTGAAGCCTCTTGTTTAAGGGTATTTGACAATGATAGAAAAAATGAAAACTTAATGTGGAAATGATAACGATGTGTATTCAGGACGCTTGTTTTTACTGACATGTAATATAAAGAATAAGGTGTATATTAATGTACATGATAATGATAATAACAAGATATGTGTATGATTTACCAATGTCACTGGAACGAAAGGAAGAGTTTACCTTGAGGTAAATTCTCGTCGATGTTTATCAAAGAAAGATGCTCTGGAAAACCCGATACTGACATTGTTCCTGCTAGTTTCTTATCAAGATGTTTCCTATCTGAACTGCGCAGTCCCATACACTGGCATAACAATGTTACGGGATCAGTCTCTTCCTTCAGAAGCTCCCAAAGCTGCATGAGTTTTGTATGTTTCCCGTCAACTGCGCTAGAAGCGTGTCCTGTACACAGGCTGCATTCGGGAGTGCTGACCTGATGAGGTGAAGGTACAAGATCGTTGATTTGTCCTTTACCAAGTATGTGTTCCTTGCACATAACACTGAACGTGGAAAACATACGTGCCTCATCGTCTGGAAAATGAAGGAAAATATAAAATAGGAGACGCATGCCGCATGCTTAGGATAAGATTTGGTAACATAACGTAGTTTGATTCTGTTTACCACATACTTTTTATAGACAGTATTAATATATTGTAAAGTGTATAATGTGATATCCAGTTTGAATTGATGATTGTTTTAATATGAAATTTCATTTGTTACGTGATAAATAGTCATATCTTATATATGCGTCCACCTGATTTTGCATTAATATCTTTCCTCGTCTTTGCCAGCTTATTTTATATTTCAATCCCAAGAACAATTTACAACCGGTATAAAAAGAATGGAAAGAAGCGAAAGTGATCGAGAAGGACGTTTCCTACTCTTTTAGATATATGGGAATAACACAAACTTTAGCACGTTAAGTGGTCAACATGCTTGAATGGGAATATTTGAAGTACCTAGAAAACGCAAATATTTCCAGCCATAATAAATATGCGGAACATATAAACATCGAGAGTCTCAGTACCATAAAGGACAGCGGTGAATAAATAAGGATCAGTTAGGCTGTTTTGGTTGATATCTTAATACTAATACAAACTTAGATAAAAAGGAGGTCAGTTGTAACGGTTTAACTTTCCAGTGGAAATTTACAACCATCGTCCACTCATAGCCAATTTTTGTCCATTACTATTTCACGTCCGTATGTTTATGTGATCCTGTGTCTGTGCTTCTTTTTGTTCAATAGTACATCCAGGGGGAATAAAATCAAAGAAAAGTATTAACGAATTTCTTTATGACGATAAAATGATGCAATGACGTCTGATTAGCTCAATAAGCGAATTATTTTACTTTTCATGGTTTCATGACTAAACGTATATGATGTTATCCAAGAACAATGTCTGTTGCATAGATTTGACTATTGTTTTAGTACGTTCAATTTGAACACATAATGATAGAACGTAAGACCGTCAAACCACACTCATGAAATGTGTGCCTTTATAGGTACTATACTGATTGTGATACAGTCCACATCTCGTAAAATTCTTAATAATAATTGCTAATGGAATTATTAGCTTCATCTGAGATGACATAGTACATGCAATATCGAAGATAAACGATTATGCATATATGATATTGAAAGATTCATAAAAGAATGGGATGGCATTTAAGTCATTAGAATGCAACAATCTAAAATATATTTATTTCTTAAGATGGTTTCCTGATAAATGTCTGACGAGTCAAAATATAAATCATACCTGTTAATGAAAAAGTGTAGAAATATCTGTTTGTAAATGTAGCCTGTAGTTCCTCGTCCTTGCCATCAAATTGTACGGATACATCAGATTCAGCTTTCTTTTCGAGTCCAATGTATACATTCATGCCCTGCGTGGAAATAGTCATTTTGGTTCTAATATGTACATTTTCGCCTAAGCGAAATTTGACATCCTGTAGACTAGGGATGCACTCGTACTGAACTAATTTAACTTCACGTATTCCAAGAAAGTGAAGAAGGTAGTAAATTAATGTGAACAAGGTAGTAAATTAATGTGAAAAAGGTAGTACACTAAAGTGACCAATCTAAATTATATAGTTTACTGTAATGAATAAGATAGTATGCAATTAGCCACAATGAATTCACACACTGTTATTCAGTGATTACATTATAGGAGTTTTATGGATATTATGGCGAAACAATATGAAATATAACAATACTCCATGTGCAGTGACATATAGATGTATATTAAGATAATGATGATGATAACAACAAGAGTGATAATGATTATATTTTTTCTTAGTGAGCACGGCACTTAAAAATCCCTCTACTTCTTTACATTTAATTACAGTATAAACGTTTATGAAAAGGAATTAGTGCCTTTTGTAGTTTTGCTGATATTAATAATAGCACTAGTTGTATTTTTAGTCGTTTCTTGCTATTCTTATTGTTGAACGTAATTTGCATTTTTTTTTAAAATTATTATTATTATTATTATTATTATTATTATTATTATTATTATTATTATTATTATTATTATTATTATTATTATTATTCATCTAGTTATATTTTTTATTACCAGAAATGTCGAATTAATATCTATTACAAGAATGATTGAACTGATGGATATTAATGTTTGTAAAATAACTCAGAGTATCCGAATGTGTTGAAAAACATGAAAAGGCATTTTAATCAAAAATTAATTGCACTATGGTGAATCATGGATGAAAGTTAATAACAAGCAACATTTGCTTTATCATGACAGGACGTATCTTCCTTTCTCTATCCGTCCGATCATGTACGTGTGTTTAGTAATACTTCCTGTATGATTCACAGCAACGACAACAAATAAAAGAGTATAAACTAGTGACCTTAATGTAAATACCATGTTAACCATATTGATCACACGAGTTGAATATTTTTTAAATGCAATTAATGAGGCTGAAGGTTAATGTCTCTACAATAAATTTCAAACTTCACCTTTCTAAACTAACATTTTACGGTAGTTGTAATTCTGATTCACTCAATATTGGTGATCGGATACTAAATCCCTAATTAGAACAAACATTTCTCAAAAAAAAACTCAATGAATTAAGATCTTGTTTTTAAGGCACAGTCGGTGAAACATTATTTGCGTAGAAATACATCGAAGTGCAAGTAAAATTCAACTGTACGAGAAAAAAGATCCAAAGGAACATTTCGATATATTTTACATTCTCTGATATATTAAACAACAAATTTAGTTTGCAGACGTCTTCCAGAGTGAAAACAGTAAGATGTCAAGAAACCAATGAACAGCTGCCATAAACAACAGTCTTTTAATATTAGAAAAACAGGCTAGAAATCTTCAGTCTCAATGTATTTCTGGAAACATGCGACTATCAAAGACTGGATCACTCGGCGTGACAAAGTAAGACTGTCGTCTCTTGGGGTTCTTTTTATCCACAAATGAAGCCATATTCTAGACTTAGTCGGTTCATAATAAAAAGGACTTTTTGTGGAATCTTTTAAGACTAATGATTCTTTTACGTTTTACTGTTTTACTCACTAACCAGTCGAGCATACACCAGAGGGGAAACTTGTAACCGACATGGGTTCGTCAGATATTGTTACATGGACTGCGCTTTCTCAGGTCCAGTCCGCAGATAAGAAATGTTTCTCTTATACACGCGATCCTGAAACTACAACATTCATGTTATACAACAAGGAAAAGATACGTTACTAAAGTCAAATTATACTTTCACTTCAGGCTCTGTCTTCTTGGACGACGTTTGGAATGCGCACAGACCATAACAGACTCGTTTGGTTGACGCAAGTTAGGAACAATAAATTGTTATGAGTATATGCTCTTAAAATAAGTAACAGAAAAGAGTTAAAGACAATAAGTTTTGTAAAATTTAACAAATAAGTTTTTTTCCTTACACAAAATGTGAAAATGAGAAAAAACAACTTACGGTATAGCGAAATATATCCGAAAATAATCCATAAATTACAGACGCAAGCCCTAGTAATTTAAAGTCTTGAATACAATTCAGTAAAGTCCAGAAGAAACGCCCAAAACTGGAGTCGACGACACGTCTGTGGTAGCTATGAAAGTGTTGACTCACAGAAACATAATTCCCGGTTTGAATATACTATAAACTCCAATCAATGTCTCTATTCAAAACTTTTATCATAACACTTTTGTATTTCCAGTGAAAAAAATAACTTGAATTCAATAATTGGAAGAAACTAAAACTCAGCTCAACTGGTCCAAACAAAATACAAGCTAAAATGCTAGATGTTAAAACACGAATGAGCAAGTTCTCACAGTTACAAAGATTATACAGTTCTCTACTTTACCTCAGGTTACAATTAGCATTTTCTAAACAAAAGACATCACCGTTTATAAAATATCCGTGTAGAATAATCCTGATTTTTACAAATCAAAACCATAACCTGTAAAATTTAGTTAGAAAAGTCCCCAAAAATATTTACTTCTTCTATTAATAATGATCCTGATATTAAATCTATACACATAGTGAATATTTTAGCTATGTATGAGTTGTTTGCATCAAATTAAAAAAAAAACAAACAAACATCATCGAATAGCTGGAGACACAATTGCAACAAACCCCATCATCCTGAAAGTTAAGATTGTATAGCGGTCATTTTAGATGCCTATTCCAGAACTTTGCAATGCAGTTCAGTTTAGATGCGTGTTCCAGATCTTTGCAATGCGGTTCATTTTAGATGCGTGTTCCAGATCTTTGTAATGCGGTTCATTTTAGATGCGTGTTTTAGATCTTTGCAATGCGGTCATTTTAGATGCGTGTTTCAGAACTTTGCAATGCGGTTCATTTTAGATGAGTGTTCCAGATCTTTGCAATGCGGTTTATTTTAGATGCATGTTCCAGATATTTGCAATGCGGTCATTTTAGATGCGTGTTCCAGAACTTGCCAATGCGGTTCTTTCTTCTGTTGGTTCCGAAAACCATGCAGTGACATTTGCCTAGTATCCTCTTACCATGGAACCAGTTAAGTAGACTTTTTGCGATATAGAATGGCCTTAGTCTCTGTGGACTATGTAAGAAGTTATTAAATCTGTAATATAAATAAAAATGTCAACACGAAGTCTTGGTTAAACTGGTCCATCTGGACATGATGGGCTTTGAGCCATAAGTTGAAGTGGCAATAATCACATCTAATAATATTGTATCACCATACAAATTATATATACTAAACTGTTCGGAGTGCTGTGCAATACGTTCGCCATTTTGCGAACAGTTCCTGTCCGCCAAAATGTCATAACCATATCAAAAATATTGACTATTCCTATAGTAGTAAAGACCCAGAGTACAACTATTACTGTTGGTCAGATCACCTTGCTGTACACGAGAATTTATCTTTTGTCAGTAATTATTTCAATATTCTCTATAGGCAAACCATCATACCTATTTTTATCTCTTTTAATAAGTTTACAGTTTATGGATTGGGATGCTGAACTAACATAAATCACCTCATTTTCCCAGACTTTCAGTTCAAGTTAACATAACATTTCTACGTAAATTGCATATATTTTCCTCAGTTAAACATTAAGCAGGTTGTTACATTGGTAAGCTATTTAAGCATATTTCATTTTTTTATTAATTCAGTTTGATTTGCGCCAAGTCTATATTTTTATTACAGTCGTGTCACATAAATACTTATATGATTCCATAATGAACTCAAATTGCCCTGTGCGGAAATAATATACATTGTTTCATTCAGTCCTAATTGTTTCAACACAAATGCATCTGATAACTAAAAAGGCATGTTTTGTTTTTAAAACATCTGTCGTTGAGTTGTTTCCTTTGATAACCAAACAGTTTTTCTTCCCGTCTTTCTGGTACGTTAAAAAGTAGTGAACACTGCTTTAGAATGAAGGGAGGAGTGTGGTGCTAAAAGCCATGATATATGTTACATTGTTTTAGGTACCCTAAGGTACCCATTGTACCAAATAGTACTTCCTCTTGCCAGTTTGATTTGATGTAGAAACGACATGCATTACTATTACGTTGTCCAACGGAAAGAGAGATTGCGATGACAAATATAATTTGATGGGTAAAGGTTACTATAGCAATCCGTTTGGTTTGGGTTTTGTTGTAGCATGCTAATAATCTGACATTGTCGGATGAAGTATATCACCAAACCAGTCATAACCTGAAATTCAAGTATACGTTATATATCTCCCTGTTAAAATGTGTCATTTTAAACTTTAGTAAAACAATATATGTAGATTGTTGTCAGTATCAATAACCATTTCGCACATGCATTTCTTGCATATTATTGAAAAGACCATTACCAGCTTTTTAATATTCATTCGAATCTATTAGTATTTATATATGTGTGAATAGGTGGCGGTCATTATTGAGCACCAATTATGAGAAGAAACGTCTTTCACTGCTGAGTCTTTATATCACATTCTTACATAAATTGAAACTCAAGTTAATTCTCTGTGTATAACTAGAGAAAGATACACGTTTATCTCATACTTCTTGAACTATTACCGTATCATCCTTAAATGTATTTTGTTATGGAGTGACATCTTTGCCTTCCAGGTGTTTGCCAGAGAAGAAAAGTCAATTTTGTTACAGAGGATGTTATGACTGCCAGTGTTTTGTAAACGTTTAAATGCAAATAGTGCATGTTAATCCCATGCGATCGAAACATGTCCAAAAAGTCTGCTTAAAACCGTGGGTCTACAATAACATAAAATAAAATTTGATAAAACTAAAATGATAATATATTGATTTATATACATGTTGAGTCTTTCTGTTGCTAAATGTTTTATCTTGCACTAAATTAAAGTTAAGAAAATTGCTAATTTAATATATATTGGGGCAAACGATACATAATCATGATAGAAAGAGACACGTCAACAGTGTTGAAACAGTATTTTCTCACCGGTCTTTAGTAGACATTATTAGTGTCCTGAAAGACACATACACAATGATCGTTGTAGGAGAACAGTGTTCTTGTGGTTCAAAATGTTGTTCGATAACCGACAAGAACGTGATTTTTTGGTTTGACATCACCGATATAGCTGGAGCAAGCTAGAATAAAGATGGCGAAATATGCGGAATGTTGATCCGCTAAGTTTGTGTTCTTCATTTGAGCAAACATCGAGTTGTCAGGAGTGTACACACAGGATGAGGAAAGAAAATATCTAAACGTCTTCATGGTGGGATAATTTCCAGAACATGTGATTAAAAGACGGCCTTTCTGTGTTACAATATTTCTCTATCGCCGGTATACCAAACTACGCTCAAAATCGAACTTTTGTTGGGATTCGAAGTTTTTACCTGTGCAATATAATCATTTTTTTTCCAGTTGGAAGAACTACTTCTAATGAAAAAATAAGAAAATGTTTCAATTTCATTCCGAATTGAATACTTACCCCCAACCTTTCCCAAATTTCACTTCACCCGCAGAAGCCGAAACTCGCATCGATTTTAGAAGTGTACTCACAGTTATTGCTAATTAATAGTCTGCATGTTGCCAAAGTACAAAAAAATTACTTTACACCTGCTATGCATGGACCAATAAATACCTATCAAGGATTAGTTGTATTTGCTCTAGGAAGTTTGCTTTCTTCTGCTTAAAATACTACTAATGAAAACCCTGAGCGTTGCGACACTACATAGAGCTATTTTTCAGCACGTTTTACAATGAAAGTCTGAAAACTAATTCAGACCATTTTCAACGATTGACAAAACGAATGTTGAGTATATTACTGTAACACTTACCTCATCAATAACCTCCTTGAAAATTGGACGAATTCTGGATGGAAGCATATCGTATTCGTACATGGTTACAATCGTCATCAGCAAATGCCTTACAGATTCCTCTGATCCATCTACATCAAGTGTTAGCCAGTCTTTGACATCTTCATATACACCACTTAGTGTTGTTGTCAATGTAAAATTTTCTGTATCAACTCCCATCAGAATGGCGAGTGAAATTTGATGATCAAAACCTTTCACGATGTTTGAATCTATTAGCTCGAGGAAGTCTGGGGTAATTAAGAAAATGTTTAGTCTGCTCCTTCCTCGGGACATATCGTCAGATGTGATGTCATTAAGAGCAATGCCAATTTTATATTCCGGTTGAGCAAGCTTGGACTGGAGATACTTTGCCCATACGACTCCATCTTGGGGATGGTAGTGGATGGAAATTTTGTGTATGGACATCATTAGAAATGTTTTCGATTGATCGACAGCTGTAGCAAAGCAAGAATGATTACATTCGAACGCATATGAATGAGAAAATACAAGTTTGACTTTAATGTATAAAGACCGATGATGAAGAGGTACTACCATGCGTAATTTCAAGTTGTATATAATGTTTTTTAATAACTATTTCTCACGACCAATAGAATCATTGTTCCAATTCCTTTGATACTGATACTGACTGCGGAGTAGCAAGTTTGGTTATGATGCTTCCTGGAGTTTATGGTCTGGAACATCCATGTAATAAATAAAGTCAGTTATGTTTTATATCAAGCACGCAATTGTCTGTAATTTGTCTATTAAGTATGTGCATGAACATGAATTCAAAAAATGTCTCAATGGCCACATTGGAGGCCATATGAACATTACACCTCATTGGCCTCTAACGGAAATTAGATGTTAAAAGATTCCATATTTGACCTTAATGTACTCGATAGCCACAAGAGGAATTGAACAGTGAGACTACACAAACGGTTTTTAGAATGGATCTATTGCCCCCAATGTAATATGTATGAAAACGCAACCATTTTACTGACCAAAACATCAGAATTTACTGACCAGCACCCAGTATCTACTGACCAGAATCACCCTCTAATGGCCAGCATCTACAATATTCACAGAAAGGTTGAAATATAAAGTAGGTTGTTTAAGTAGAGTCTAAAATCCTCAGCAACAAAAATATTATCAGTATCATCACCATACCACCATTAAACCAATAAAATCCTGGAAGTAAATAGATAGGAGAAAACTGGCTTGGAGAACTAGCTCATATAGAAACATACTATCACGTCACATACATATCCACCTTTATACATACTTATATACTATCATTCATGGAGTGAAAATATAGTGAACATAGCTAGCTCTACACATACAAAAGATTTACTATCACACCAGAAAGGGATATGACTGTTCACATGCACTTTACACAAAAACATACTTATTTACTATCACACACGAAGTGATGGGAGGGAAAATGGCAGAGGTGTTCACACATAAATAAAGATATGTGTACAGTATCATATATTGAGAGAAAGTAGAGCAATTAGTAGGAGTACCTACAAAAATATACAAGCATTCGGATGGACTATCACACAAGACAGAAGTCAAAGACTGAATTCGCCGATTAAGTGACTTCGACAAGCAATGGAAAAAATGTGTTGCAAAATATTCCAGATTTAAGATGTTGAATGAAATGCAAACATTATCATTCACAATTTCTTTTTCACTTTGAAAATGTACATTTATATTATAAACTGATCACTGATTATTCCCTTATACCCTAGCATGAAATCTCTCTCTCTCTCTCTCTCTCTCTCTCTCTCTCTCTCTCTCTCTCTCTCTCTCTCTCTCTCTCTGTGCGAGAAAAAAATCAAAGTTTTGATATATTTTGCAGGTTAATGATATTTTTTTCAATATACATTCCTCAGTTAAAAGTTTGCTAAACAGGTGGTTATAAATCATCAGTGAGTATGTGGAACGCATTGGAATGAGTTCAAGGTCTAATAAACGTTACATGTTGCAAAGTTTAAAAACACATGTATTCATATATATATATATATATATATATATATATATATATATATATATATATATATATATATATATATATATATATATATATATATATATATATATATATATATATATATCAGCTGCGATTCCTAATTAAATGAATGTGAATTGTACAGAATTAAATTATGTGATATGCGTTTGTGAATGAAGGCAGTTGTAATGTTCAGTGGGTTAAACCAAAATCAGTACGCATCTGACTTTATTAGTCATTAAATAAGGAGACACGAATGATTTATAGCAGAATGCTCCACCAAAAGTTTGAATGAAAAGATTTTGTTTTCTTAAAGTATGTCATTGTTTGGAAACAGATGGCTACCAAAAACGGCAAATTATAACATTATTTGTACTTTCTGTGAAGATTTGTTTTAAGACATCATTTTCACAACAGCTTTGCAGAGCTATTTTATTCGTTTTTATTTACTTGCTTGTAGGCTTGTCATAAATATTATCTTCATTTGAATAAATCATAAACTTGCCAGTGTGAGAACATATCGGATAATTGTCAATGTGGTAAATCCAACCTATAAAGAACGGGAGGTGCCCCGAGTGGCCGAGTGGTCTAAAGTGCTGTCCGTTACGTATCACTGTCATCTCATCTCTATCTGCGTGGATTCGAGTCTAAGAATATGGATATGTGAGAAAACTTGCTAGTAGCTTCTCGTGGGTCGGTGTTTCTTTTCGGGGATTTCCCGGTTTCTTCCTCCACCATTAATACTGGCCGCCATGTATAGCCTATCGACACTCGGCTCCCCCCATACAATTTGTAAACCACAGTTTGGCAATATTACTTAGTTTTCTTTGAACGCTGTCATTACTTTCTCGCCCTAATGCCACAAAAGTTCAACCTTCTAGATGAAAGGTTGTAAACGTATTTTAAATATTCATTTTTGGAACGATAAACATAAAGCCTAAAGGTTAAAATCAGCGAAAGCTTTCACAATGAAACGTTTTGTCAAAAGTTATCCCATCCACCATCCAACTTCTCTTTCAAACACGGACAACTCAAGACTGACCAAGACAGAAAGTCGTTTGATAGCTTCTTAAGTGAGATTCGTATTCAGTTGGTACTTGAGATTTTTTTCATATTTGTGCCACCGATAAAGTGACCTCCAGAAAATTAACTTAACTACCTACATTACACAGTCACATTCAAAGCCCAGCTAAAAAATGCGCAACTGTGTTCATTATTGTCTTATTATAGTCTATGTAAGTGAAATTCAAATGTTAGAGCCAAGCTAAAGATCGTGATTTTTTTAGACCGTCACTTGGACGTAATACATAAGACATAATACAGCACGTGCAATAATCCAATGATGGGTTTGATTTAGCCGTTGAAAAAGCTACCGTTCATATCAGACGTTTTACCTCTATTATATGCGGGAAATCAAAAGAAAAGTTTTATTGGTGGATCAACATTCTTGAACCATACAAGCATCTTCTAGATTAACTATGATCAATGTCATTTGTGCTTAGCCCGTTAGAGCGTTTGCAGAGATTAACGATAAACGATAAGTAAGTGTGTGTGTGATTTATATTTTTTAACATAGCTTTAAACCATTTTTAGTCATGTCGCTACGTTGTCTGCAGTGTGGCAGTTTATAGTGATGTCCAGAACTGGGGCATCATGCCGCAGACATGTAGCATGATGTCTCACCCAGTCACATTATCCTGACAACGGGCCAACCAGTCCTAGCACTAACCTCTTAATTATGAGCGCCAAGCCAGGCAGCTGTTAGTACCATTTTTACGTTTTGGTATGACTAGGCCGGGGATCGAACCCACGACCTCCCGCATCCGATGCGGACCTTCAAACCACTAGGCGACCGGAGCGGTCTACAAATATAAGCAAAGTGTTTGTAGGAAAAAATTAGACAATAGAACGTAGCCAAACAAGGAGAGAAAGAAAAATTATTTTTAGAACAATCAAGAGCTCCGAAAGAATCCGTATGTCGAGTTACTAGAAAACAAACGGCTCAAGATGTGCCCACCCTCTAATATACGTGGAAAATATATCTTCAAGATATTTGTTGAAATCTCCACTTTCGAAGATCGAGTTTTCCAGTCAAAAAATGCATTAATATCTTTAAATATCTTAACCATTTAGATTTGATTACTAGCATCACTTATTTTTTTCTCCTAAACGATTATTAATGTGATAAATGCAATCAAGCATTTAATAATTAGGAACAACATATTTATTGTGACCTAGAGATGTCATGGCTGTTTATCTTTAAGACCTTATATTCCTGATGAATAAAGCGAAATTTCATACTTTTCTGCAGCAAATATTTCAGAATCGAAAGTGTCACGAGTTACATCACATGAAGCAATTCCAAATACAAAAAAGTGCTTCCACATTATTGTCAGCATGTCCCTCCTGTGGACAGCATGATTACACCATAACAAACAACTCTGACTCCATTCTCTTCACTAGAAGCGAATTTCAATCTGCGTATTAAATCTAAAGAAACGTTCACGACATTGTAAGCCCAGCTGACAATCAAAATTGTGCAACACAGTTTCTCCAAATGTTCAGATGGTTGTCGAAGCGATAATATGTAGCCGTTTAGTTCGCGCAGTAAATCTAGAACGACAAATAAATAAATGGTATTACAAAATGAAAATAATTTTTTTTTGTTTTACTTTTCTTTGAAATCAATGACTTATTGCTCTCGAGCTAAGCATTGGAGGTCCTTCCTAATGGCGAATACACAGTTTGGTCTGTTCCCATTTTCTTATTATAACATTTTCTATTATCCGATTATTGTATGGTTTAAAGAGAGATACAACAATTATCTTATATCTTCAAACACATTTTGTTGCACTTGAATGCCTGCTCAATCGGAAAATCCTGACTTTTCCAGCAAATCGAGTAAAAAGATCTCTCTTTCGAATGGTATAGCTTATAAAAATTATGCATATAATGACCTCATTCAAACAAGTTGGTAAGAGGTGTTCTAACTAAAATGACTGTTTACATTCTCTGATATATGAAGACATTCATGTGATGAATGACAGACACATTTTAATTGGCCTTTAACAGTGGAAAATACGGTCATAAAAGAATAAAATTGTGAAAAAATATATTTTTGTCCATGCCTCATAAAGGTGGACGGAGCGAGATCATGTCAGTGTATATATACATTTATCCCAACAAAATTTAGGAGAGCTACATATTAGGTTGTATGGTACTTACAGTTCTTCTAAGAGAGGATGACACTTATTCAGCACTACACAAACATCGTCTGACTCTGGTGGGAACGGACAGCGTTTGTTCAGCGTGTAGGTGATAATCGTATGATGACAGTACCCAGTGAAGACGTATCTTCTAAAGAAATGAACACCCTGTATCTTCTTCAGTTTCAACAATAGCCCTGTTCCGGAGTGTATGTACACTGATCAAGTCGCTGCCGTAAATCAAACGGATGTATTTACTTCCTGTTACAAATCCCGGTGTATATATACATCTCTCTCACCGATATGGAAACGAATAAACTTTACAATAGTACAGCATAGTCAAGTAGGAAAACGTATAATAAAGAACAAATTTATGATGATATCTATGCATACATGTCTTGTCGTCTAGTATCCATAACTGTCCTTAAACCATGCTCCTGAGAAAATGAATTGTCAACTTTATTCATTTCCCAAATGCGTGATGTAAACACATATACACATATTTTCAGCAGCCTTTCTTATTCACATTATTGAAAGAGGTATAGACCTTAATCAAAACAACTGTTATTAAAGTTATGGTTCGTTATATAACGGAACATTTTGGTTGACAATACACATTTTTGTTCAACTGTCGACATGCAGTAGTGTAATATGGTAGTATGGTGAACCACGAAGGGTCGTAACGTTGAATACTAGACTGACAAACAGCACAACAAGAAATACCCACGCCTAGAAATAGGCGCTGCATTTGTTTTTCTTAAATCAGAGGTTTTCTTTGAATTTGAATGATCAACGATCAATTTACAACTGTCGGTTGGTAGATCGAGCATGATGATTCATCAATTGAACATCATGAATGATTTCTGTTGCACATTTTGTACCTACTGAATGCTTAAATTAAGCTGAAAGACACACTACTTTTTAAAATAGATATTAGCATTGTGTATGGATTTCATATGTCTTACTCATTTTACAGTATGCTGAAAGTGGGATGATAACATGATGCTAGTTATATAATGATGTTATATGAAAGCCATGTTGGTCTGATAGATGATAGACAGCACTAATGTATTGATTTTTTGAAAGAATAAAACGCAATTTATTTCCAATTATATCGAGATAATTACCTACATATGATGGAGAGAGAGAGAGAGAGAGAGAGAGAGAGAGAGAGAGAGAGAGAGAGAGAGAGTGAACCCTGTGTACAACATGTGCGAGTCTAATGAGCATAGAGATGTCAGACCCATCGTGTGTTATGCCATTTTAACAAAAATATTAGTATAATAATGACTATATTCAGACTGCATCACCAGATGCCAAAAGCTATTTAGCACGCACAATTGGTCATTTAGGTGTTGACATGGTATTATACCAAGAGATGCAATTATTATCACCTCAAAGGCAACATGTCAGATAATATATGCAACAACTGAGAATGGTTACCCAGACAGGCAAATACTTTATGTAGCGCGGTTGGATAACATAATAAAACCCAGATCGTTCTCTGCGCGCATCAAATATCGATTCCGGCGAATAAGAAACATTCAGCTGTAAGCTTCAAGTGGAGAACACACATTGCACCAGCGGTCGTTCTGTCATTTTCGGTTGCAGCGGGATCAGTTATGTCTTACTCAGCAATTGATGGCATTCATTTTTATTAATGAATCTGCATGTAAATTGTGTCGCTTCTCAATGTTTATGTTAGTTTATGTTGTTTTATCAGATCCAGAACGACTAATTAAAGACATTTTTTTATAATGACGGTATGCAATAAGTGTCTCCTGTATGATAACTACGAAGCAAACGAGCTTGGTGCAATAAGAAATGTCAAACCCAAGCTTGCTAATGAAAATCAACTAAATAAAAATAGTAATATTGATGATAGAGTTCGCAGGACTGGATGTCATAGCGGCGTTATTACAGATTGTCTGGGCCTGGATCACTTAAATTGAAAAGAAGTTTCAATGAAGAGTTATTAAAAATGGAAGGATTTGTCTCGGATTTCTTTACTTCATATAAGGAAAAAAGTACTTCCTGTTGTTTTAGGAGTCAGTGGGTGTTAACAAATATAAACTACTTTTGGATTTGTAAATGGTCAATTTTTGTATTGTCAACGTTTGACAATATATTGATGCAAAAAGAATGCATGATAGTTGATTTATTTTGGTATAATATTTTACATTTGGGTCAGTAAACAGACGCAAAAGCATTGTCTAAAGAGTGATATCTTCCCTACATATGGTAAAAATAATGCTTCTCTGTGAAGTTGCAACATGAGAATAGTGGTTTTGAAGTTTGGGTACTGTGCTTGCGGCCGTAATTACTATGATAATTTTTTTCCAAATACTAATGTGCAGTCAGTGATCACCACAATATTTATTGGTATTTATCGTTTTTGCTTTAAGGAAATTATTCGACTTTTATTGTCAGTAAGTTTGCTACCACACTGGCAATTATTTGTGCTCGGGGTTGTCGGTGATTTTCCATTTTAGGCAACGTACTCTATAATTCGAAAAAGCGAATTATTTTATCCTTAATAACCACTGAAAACAGTTTGATAACTGAGAATACCTTGTGCATCTGATAGCTGTTTTGAATAAATAGATATTCGTGAAAAGTAATCGTATCGACATTATACTTTTCTCGCACCACCAAAGTCATAAGTTATTATTGATATAGCCCCGACACTAATTCCGAATGGTGCACCTCTTATTGTTGTTATTTTCATGATTCCTGCCACACCAAGACCAAGAGATGTTGCCGCTGCAAGAACGCAAGCAGTATATACAACCAGAAAAACACATTTGTTTATCATAATCAACGTAATTTTCTTGGTAATTTTATTTTGAAGGTGTTAATCCTCTTCGATTATTTTCACGTCGGTGACATTTATGATCTATCATAGTTCTTACATTGATAATGCAATCGCGCAGCATACTTACACGACAGGCAGACGGCGTGCGGTATTATCAAGTCTCGGTGCAATAGACGCAATTACGGTTTATACTGGCACAACTGCTATAAAATCATTCAAAGACTCTGCCTGAAGAATATTTAAGACTTCAACAACCCTAATTTCCTGGGTCATAGCATTAAGGTCATTTAAAAATAATCTTGTTGCAGGCGAGATGGTGTATTAGGCAATTCTTCTCATTTTCGCCCAATACAAATTACACGAAAAAAATTTTCCTCGTTAAATACGAGCTTAGATATTTCTTAGCTCATTTGACCTAATCGTACTAATCACGGTTTTATATTCATTGAAAAAGTAATGATATTGGATACAGAGGTGAAATCCACTTTGTCGTTGTAGAAACAATCCCTGTATGATTTTGCATTTGGTGGTGCTTTGATCGATTTAGCTTTTTCACATGTTAATGTTATGATTTCAAGCTGGCTTCGAGTTAGTATTGAAAAATCAGGGTGGTTCCAATTGTTGATAGGTTAAACAAAATCACCAACAATTTTAGCACCCATCGTCAATCAGTTTAACATCCGTCACCAAATTCCACTACATCATAACGACGGCCAGAATCCATTACTTATATGTTATGATAAGCCTAATTTCAACTATATCAACAATATTAACCGGATACTGAAAAAAAGACCATTCACATTATCAAAAAAAATCCGGTTATTTATCACGCTTCAGTTTTCGTCCCCTTCATTAGTCGACAGGTTTTTGGTAATATGTTAATAAACTTACAATAAGAGATGCCTGGAGCAACTCTGTGATATTTGCATCGATGTATTGTTCTTTTTTTTAACACAATGTCAGCTACATAAATATAGTTATTGCTACATGTAACCCAGATTCTAGTGTCCATGCTTCCATCGTTTTCAGTGATCTGAGCCTAGTTCTTCGTGATAGCGCCTGCCAAACTGACAACAATTTCTTGAATATTAACGTTCGACGTTTGCAATTTACCAGTTCCATCTTGAAAAATCACAAGTCAAACAATGTCGCCATCAACAGCAAGCCGAATTGTAAACTCTGTTAAATCCACTTTGGTGGCTAACCTGCTTACATCAACATCAGCGCCGCTTCTACTTGAGTAACACCCATAAGTATTAATATTCATTTTATATCATAGTATATGAATATCAACTCAATAACTGCTTGCGGTGTCATTCTTTAGGAAGCTGTTTCCCACAAGTGCATGCAATACACACACACACACATACATATATATATATATATATATATATATATATATATATATATATATATATATATATATATATATATATATATATATATATATATATATATATATATATATATATATATACTTATACAACGATACATATCTGCGCTCTTTGTTGCGCATAAAATGTCAATATTGTCCATATATATTTTAATATGTTTTAGATACATCAAAACAATATTTATCTCTCTCTCTGACACACACACACGTACACACACACACGCTATCGCTCACTGCTCGATTCATTCATCTTGCAGTGATACAGTTTTTGTCTGTGAATAATGGTTGTAATATTGCTCCAATATTTACTTATTACATTCAACATGATCTGATTATAATATTGAAATCCAATTTTAAAATTAAATATTCACAGTAATTGATACTATTATTCAGAATAAAACAAATCAAATTTAAAAAATAAATTAGGAAGATAAATATTGCCAGATGAGGTTTATTATCATAATACAATTTTACGATTAGTATCAGTTGTGTGTCTATACAACCAAATGAACATACTTTCTATAATCCTTGGTCGGTGGTTCTTCCCGGGGTTTTCCAGGGCCAACAGTTATACTTGACGCCATGTTTAGTCCATCTTGTGCTGAACAATGGCGTTAAACCCTACAACAACAAAAACAACAACAACTTTCCAGAAGTAAATGAAACTAAAATAATTTACATGCAAAACTCATTAATTCTCCCTTTATTGTTAGGTGCTTAAATTTTAATTTGCAGTAACCCACTTAATGACTAGGCAAATGATACACATGACGGTTTAAATGGATAATTGGTATGTTTTAAACACGTAACAAACGTATTATTGATAAACATAAAATTAACATTATACACGAAGCACTGAAATGGTATTTCCATACGTTCCGCAACACAATGAATAATAAATTATGTGGTTTCCTGACAGCAACGTATCCCTTATCCAGGCGTCACTAGGGTTGGTTTCACCCAGTGTGGTAACTCATGGTGTCAATCCCATGGACCTCCTTCCTGCACAAAAATTTAAAATTTTATAGACAGTAATTTTGGTGTGTCTACTATTCTCATGGTGTCACCCGGTGCAGCCCACTTCTCCTGCACCCACACCCCGTGACGCTACTGGCTTATGTTTTATTAATTATGAATGTGAGTTTTGGAAGGAAATATAATTTCTGCTCAAATTTCGAAAACGTGGTCAATATCATGCCTATTTACGTATTTTTGTTTGCATTCTGAGTCATGATTCCATATTAATAATATTATAGTAAATATAAAACTGTATTTCAGGTCATATAATCGTAATCTATAAATATTTTTTAATATATCTATGTACATTGATGCATGCGTATACAAAGAGTTCCTTCAGAATGATTTGTTTGTATATATGGATATATGAACTGTACTCATGAATGCAGAATATATTTACACTTTTAAACCCGAACAGGCAATAACAAACATTTCAAGTCTGTGTTTCTAGTATATAATCCCAGTAAACAGGGTCAGGACAAGCTTCTGATATAGTTATTGCTCATTTTATGATCATTTGGTTACCGCCATCAAAAGACAAGAACTCTTGTAAATAGAATTACACATACATTACAGGGCATGTTGGGTATTATATGAACGTGTGTGGCTATTGCTGTATCACGATGTTAGGTTAATATGAATTTGTCCAGGGAATCTCAAATAATTTACCTAAATGACTGTATCAGACAAACATCACGTACAAAGGCTGCATTGTGCAATAATAGGCGAGAGGTGTGATTTTTTTCAGATATACAAAATAAAACTTGCATTAGTAACAGCTCTATAGACGCCATTTTAGTAAATCAATAATCAACATCATATTCTTATAGGCTGTGGTCAGACGGTATTATGTCCATTATCAAGCAGACGACTTACATTGAAAGGTTATAATATAAGAAATGTTTATGTTATGACCTTGAAAATCAAGGTTACAACATTTTGAATATAGCATTACAGCAACTGAATTATTCATGCAACACGTATATGTGCGGGGAAGAAACACAGTGACTATCAGTGACATTCCACCTTTAACATGCGAGTCGCGCCATCTTGTGATTAATAACAGATGATCGTATTTACATATTTAAACGTACTTTTGCACAAAGTGAGTAATAGTATTTTATAGTAACCTGACTTGATTAGATATGAATAGCTTACGAATGGATTGAAAAATATAACATTGAATAACATGGAACATATGACAGGAGACATATCGGATATACTACCAGTGAGGTGAAATATGATGAAAAGCACAACACTTTGTGATGATATGATGTTAACAACAAATCGAAAAGATAGGAAATTATCAATAACTTGCTAAATTCAACGTCATATATTAACAATAGTTTCCATGGCACACTCACATCTTTCAGTTAGAAAGAAAAAAGTATTTCTTTATATTTCATATAACTGATGTTGATCAATTTTAAAGATGTCCTGGCTTCTTTGTTGGTAATGATGGGTAGGAAATATTTTTGTCTCTCATGGCATGTTTAAGGCGCAACGACTTTCTCATCTATAAAAATGTAGAAAAACAAGATTAAAATATTTCGTGACATGCATATCATTCGTAAAACTCCCAACAATTAATATGCAAATAAACCTGTTTTATTATTAGCTGCATTTAAAAGTTTGACGTTGTCATAGATACACACAGGCAATAGTATAATACACATAGGTTACGGCTAATGGATCATGCTATCTATACATGGTCCATGAATTTATAAAATGAGAGACACTAATTCTTCCCAATGCGAAATCTTTCAAAACGCCTTTAAAAGAGATTTTGCTTTAAAAGTATCATTAATTACATTACAAATTCAGCGAATGATAATTTTAAAATGAATTTTAACCCATTCCATGACTAGTTAGCATACAATTAATAACAATAGTTTATACAGTATTCATTCAAATATATTAGTTTCCTGCCTTCAGGTAAATGGTTTATCTTACAGATTACAATCCTTAGCATTCTTAAAGATTCATGTTATCTTACAGATTCATGTTATCTTACAGAGTCATGTTATCTTACAGAGTCATGTTATCTTACAGAGTCATGTTATCTTACAGAGTCATGTTATCTTACAGAGTCATGTTATCTTACAGAGTCATGTTATCTTACAGATTCATGTTATCTTACAGAGTCATGTTATCTTACAGATTCATGTTATCTTACAGAGTCATGTTATCTTACAGAGTCATGTTATCTTACAGATTCATGTTATCTTACAGATTCATGTTATCTTACAGATTACAAACCTTAGCATTCTTTAAGAAAAGACGCATCTTCTTCTTGGATTGATCTTTTGTGTCTTCAAGGACGGTGTGCATCTATACGAAACGTTATGTAATAAACTGAGATCACTCGATCCTATCAATATTTCCCATGTTAATAAACTTATAGTATTTATAATAAGCGTTAGAGCAATCTTATAGTGTCTGGACTCTTACAGCCATGAAACTAACTAATTTGAGTTAGCAAAAAGTATTTAGAATTCCTTGCTTTCGGAATCAAAATGGAGTAGCAAATCTTCCACTGTTATATAAACAGTGATTGGAGGAAAGTCTATATACATCATTCAATACAAATTAATCCAAAGCTTAAATTTCATGTCAGACCAACTGATGGCAAAAACAATATTGATTTGAAAACTGTATGCCCCGTATATATATATATATATATATATATATATATATATATATATATATATATATATATATATATATATATATATATATATATATACACACACACACACAGAGCAAGTTGTGCTTTCTTTTCTTAAAGCATTGTATTAAAGGGAGCCACAAATAGCTATATACGGGATGGATACATTCTCTATATCACTTATTTTTAAATTATATCTTGCTGATATAAAAAACAAAAGGCAAACAACCAGTGAACCAAAAAGCAGATACAACACATATGTAAGAAAATTAAAAACCCACCTGTGGCTGACAGATTCTCGCATTAATATAACATTTTGGGTTAAATGAGTAGACTCACCACTTTTTCTTCTTCGTTTGCTATTGAGTCCGCTAGAGAAGAAACTGAACTGTTTCTGCCTGTAATAAATAAAGGACAGCTCTTTTGCCACCATCAGATATATTTTTAAGAAATGATGTAAGTGCAGCGTTAGATTTTTAAAAAAAAATTGTTCTTTTTTGGTCATTGCCTTGGCAACGTAATTATATACCTAAGATCAGCATATACTGCCATCAAAGGAAAGTCTCGTATTGTTCTAAATAGTTCTCAACATCAAGCGATTATTAATATAAATATAATATTCCTTAATGCTACTTGTAATACAGAACTAGTGCCACACAATGAATAACACATTCCTTATAAAAATATTGGCAAGTGAACCAAAACATGTAACGATCATCAAAAGTATCAAACAATGATCAACTGTTTGAACACCAAGAACCAAAGGAATGAAAAAGTAGAAAACAATGAAGTTTGCAAAGTTTCCAAACTATGAAAAATGATCCAAATCAGGGTAAATTGATCGAACGTATAAAATATAAAGAACTTATTGATAAAATGACCAAATGTGTAGAACAAATGACCTCAGTATGACAATCAAATGTCCAAATAACAATAAGATGTGAGAAAAGGGACAACAATACTCCTTTTAACTTTTAACCATGTTGATACCAACCTTAATTTCCAAAATGCAACTGACACACATACAATAGTAGAGAAAATAGAGGTTCTGGTTTCCTACTCATCACTGAATAATGAAGTAACGTAGAGATAGGTTCCATTTCTATCTACTACTGGATCATGGAGCTTCTGGCTTACTTTGATCTCTGCGTGATCCCTTTGGTGGCGTTCACCAGTTATTATGTACTTTTGAGAGAGTGATGTATGTAAGGTGAAGTTGTTTGCATTTTAAACATGCATAGTGGACAGCACGTTGGCATACCTATATACTACTTTCATGTAATGTGGCTGAAATTTCTTTGGATATTGTACTTTTGGAAATTTTAAATGATCTTAGGACACTGCTAACTAAAATGATTGCTCCCTTGTGCTCCAAAAATCAACCTGAATTTGTCTAAAGTACACTATTCTTGGCAGCTATTAAAATATGGAAAATGAATTTTGCCAAACTAGACAATACCAGCTTCTAAAAGTGCAATGAATGAATTATCAAATACATAAAATGTAAGAAAAAGTTATCGGCTCTATTTTTTTAACAATTAACTCCGAAGTTCGAGAAGTGAAAATGAACAAGTAGAGCTAGCACCTTTTTGAAAGATGCACATCTGGAGTAAGGCCAAGCTGTATACTCTCTAACCCATATTACACCCATCAATCATACATCAAAATAAAGGGAATTAAAGGTTCGTTGAACAATACCTAAGATATACAAAGTCTTTTTCAAATAGCCAGTATAACTACTGAGGTAAGCCAGGGAAACTCTTTTTCTTTAAAATTCTAACCCTATGCTAAATACGAAACTGTAGAGCGCTACCTTTCTACTGACTCACATCGCAAAATAATGTTTATGTGTAAATGCCATCGGTGGAGTAGCATTTTTCGTCGAAGGAGCGTTGTCCACTTTGGTTGATTAGCATGGTGGAAAGATAATGACGTTGTGATCGGAACGTTCTCATGGAGTAGAAACGTAGATGTCCCTATAATGACTTTCTGTAATGATCGATGGTGACAATGCGCCCTATGACTCCTTTGCCTTTTTTTCTTGATAGAATCATAATAGAGCGTAAAGCAAAACATTTTGGACCTAAGTCCTATAAATTATGTGATGGGTATTCCACAAGTTTCATTATTAAACTTTCTAACGTTAGTTTTATCTTTACAGTGGAATGGGCTTATTTCTGCATAATCGCTAATATCAAAGAGGTCTCGATGTTGATAGATATCTGCGTAGACGTCGTATGTGCGAAATTCATAGATGAGTGAATTTGTATCAGTCATAAGTAGTGTGGCTTAATCTTCGTAGAGTCGTTTCATGAAGTCGTAAAGAAACTTAACTATGAGCATTTTATAATAGGTCGAGAACGGCTGGACCGACATAGAGGGGTTTGTCTAGCATGAAATGTGTTTTTCTGGACTCGATGGCGACGAGTTTTTCGTCAAAGATTTTCAAGCTAACGAAATCATTGTTGACCGTGAGCTTATCTCTTCAACGCTGGTTATTAACGATTTCGATTTTCTTTCTGTGTCTAATGTTTTCCATTGTTTTTCAAAGACGCTTTGTTCGTGAGTTTAAAGAATTTTGTACCGACGTACGTAGTGATTTTAGCGTCTTGCTGGGTGTTGAAGTCGACGTAGGATTTCATCCATGGTGGTTGTTCAAACTTTAGAGCTCGATGAAGTTGGTCAAGAACGAGTCCTTATTGAAGAGCTTGTTCGGGCAGTTGATGATGTATCTAGTGGCGTGTTTTGTGATTGAGATTGGTATTAGTTTTTTACCTTAGCATCTCCGATACCGAATTGAATTTTTGCTCGAGATTTAAAAGAGAAAGCATCGAGGGTGTTATGAGTGGTTCAACACAGAATGACTAATCGTTATTATCATCGAGGAGATGAATGGGATAAAGGAGATCAAAGTCGACAAAACAGACCCAGTCCTCATGATATCCAGCTTGTCTTTCTTGGAGGAACTGTTCTCCGGTTATTCAATGAAAACGTCCTAATGGAACGGGATGTGATATGGCTTAACTGTAAAGATGATTGACACTGAGATATAGGATGCGCGCGCAGGGTTTGGTGGAAAGTACTGTTTCATGTATTTGTTGTTGGCAACGGCGTGTGTTTGGCTGATGACTGTGATTCCACCGCAAATTATGTGTTCGGTGAACATGAAAATGTCTGGATCTGTGAAGAGCTTAAGCTGTTCTTGATTATTCCTGAGTAGTGCATCCCAGTAGAGACCATGTGAGGAGAAATACTAGAGTCAATTGAGTTGATAATGATCTAGACACATTCGTCTGAAATGTTCGAAGACATTAACAAAAGTCTGTTTTAAGGAACAGGTCGTGATTATCTCTGAGATTGTGATATCCAAAGTCGTTCCATATATTGTTCGCGTACTGAAAGTCGTTCCATATATTGTTCGCGTAACTGGTATTCCTCCTCGGTGATATTGTAGAGTTGTAAGAGAATAGAAGATGTCAAGAGTAGGTAACGAAGTTTCATCGAATATGGACCAGGCATCGATGTATTAGTAGGGATAAACTCCTTTTTGCTGTAGGAGAGGTTCATGAGCTCCAAAATATTTTTCCAGATGCTTGAACATAGGACAGGTTCGAACGAGTTCTTCGAGCAACGGATCCATAAATTCGAACGAATCTATAAAACGAAATGAACCTCTCAAACACGGCATGTATTTTACGAAATTTTTGGGGACCCACTTGATAAGACAGTGACTTACCTCAAGTGTCTTGAGTCGTGGATGGCTGAGTGATGAAATGATGAATTATTCATCCTATCTTCACAGGCTATGAGCGATGACTGAAAGGAAGTCTGGATCTTTGAAGCGTAGAATACAATTCGCATGAACAGCTCCTAAATAGTGATCAGTTTTATGACAACGATATCTGACTTTTTTATAACGATGTTGAAAATACTTTTCACAGATGTGGCATTCCTGTGCTGAGAGATGCTGTCTCAGTTGTGATTAGGTGAGTGGAATAATAAACGTTGGAACAGATCTCTGGTGTGTTTTCATTTAGGGACGAGTGTCAAAAAGAACCAAACAAAGCAATCTTCGCGTCATTCCTGTTAATACGACTAAGATAAACGTTCATTGACAGAGTAGCAAGTTTTATAGAAGATCAAGCAGGGGCTGTGTTCTTGTTCACCTTGAGTAAAAATATAAATCTGACCAGGATTGAACGGTTAGTAGTTCTTGATAGTATCCCGTCGAGATGTGATCACGCAGTATTCGTGATTGAGGAAAAACATTGCAAGAAGCGATAACAAAAATAGCTATGAATTATATGTTGCGAGTACTAAGATCGATATATCCTGCTACAGTCTTTGATGTACTCGAAATGGTGATGATAATACAGAAAACTGATGCTACACTGTGAGACTGTTTTATAGACAGCAGTGGATACACCTCATACTGATCATCTCCCGCTTTCTTGTCTTCAAGTCCAAATACGTTGATTGAGAGCCCGTAGTTGAGCGCTTCCAGTTTATGGATGTCTCCGACGGCTGTAGGAAAGGTGATTCCGAATGTGTGTATGATATGTGGCGTAATTATGTTTTTACGATAGGGTGTAAAATGCGTTCCACGAGTTCCTTGATGTGATCACGTTATCGTTGAAGAGCTTGTAGATCGGTTTTGGGTAGTTATTCTCTATATCAGCTCGTTCGTGTATACTTTGTTGCTCATCTCAAGGGAAATACATCCGATTATAGTTTGCATAGCTTGGAGATACGACCTAACAGATAGCAATACCCATTTTTAGAATACCATGTTCAACCGTCTTTTGTTGTTACTCTGCTGATCTATACAACAACTTGAGGAGCTCTTTTAGATGCATGCAAGAGAGGCAATGCTTGAAAAGGCGATCTTTGTCGTAAACGATGTTGAGGGTGTCATTGTCATAGAGCTCTTTTAGATGCATGCAAGATGCTTGAAAAGGCGATCTTTGTCGTAAACGATGTCGAGGGTGTCATTGTCGTAGAGCTCTTTTTGTTGTGCCGATGTGAGCATTACGAGATAGTTTCGTATTCCCACTACTTTGGTGATCGCCAGAGTTACGTTGATGTCTATGTTGAGATAGAACTCGTTTACGATGACATCCTCGAGATCTTTCTGATTTCCACAATGACATAGGTCAGATATCGCATATCATCCATGACTTTGACGGAGATACCCGGAGATCTCATGGAATTGACAGCCATCTCTATGTCCTACATGTGTTTTTATTCTTATGACTAAGATAATTGTAAAATCGTTTTAGAGGTTTTACACTATGTTTCGTATCATCTCTCTAAAATAACACAAAGAAAGAGTGAAAACAACAGGCTTTGTAAAGTTAAAAAAAAATTTACTTCCATAGAAAGACGGGGAAATGTAAGTAGATGGAACAAGAGTTGCGATTTGCGAAGGAGATCCAAATATATGTTCTAAAGTTATGTAAAAACAAGTCATGTGAATAAACAGTTCTAAATTGATACAGTCCGAATCTCAGTTCCGGTCTAATATGTTGGATGATGACGTCAGACTAAGGCTAACACAAAAAGTCCAGAATTTTCACTGTGAAGCACAATTTGTATTGTTCTATTCCAATTTTGAAAAAATTGCCGCAAATTTCTTTGTCCAAAGCCAGTGGTATTGTTCTCAAAAATAATTATTTAGAAAATAGATGAAGTAATACACATGTTGTTCAACATTCGTATGAAACAACAACTCTTTTCAACACAGAAATACCTTCTAAGGTATTAAAAGTCACGATGTTAGTGACTCTCAACTATGCCCACGACTGACTGACTAAGACGACAACTTAACATTTAAAACAAGCTTATACGTTCATATCATGTACACATGCAAGAAGGACACATACAAATCTATTCCAGAATGTTTACGTGCAACGAACAACGAACAATTATCATACAAAAGTCGTGCTTACATAAGCCACATTTATGTTTTAAATAAATATTATGTTTCTAACATAATTATCATCATAACAATAACAATTACATTTAATAATAAAAACAAAATAAAATGAAACAAAGATTTAGAATAATTCAAATTTTAACACCCTTGTAATTTAACTAAATGGTTGTAACAGCTGATACATTTCGTGCTGTGCTGTTTGATCAGAATTTCATTGCAGATCATCTTAATGACACTTTCTTGCGATAACTCTTTTTCATTGATCTCGCGTGGGTAATACCTGTCTACGTGCTGCTCTCAGTACTTTAGACAGAATCAGGAACGTGATTTCGTAATACCATCGTGATGGCTTCGTGGAGAAATTCGGGGTGATGCAAGATCAAGCCGGTGACAAAGATATAATCGTCAGACATCTTTTATAGGATTAGGCCTCATGTTTTGGTCATAAACCTTTTCGAGTACACTTAGTGGTGTTAGCACTGGTTGCCTACCATATCCACTATGAGATCGTCGATGGTCCTCATCTCGTGAACGAGCCATGCCATGTCAAAGGGAGCTGTACGCAGTTTTAATCGGATTTTATTGAACATTTTTTGATGGGACTGCATGGTCTGCTTGGTAATTCTGTTCTCCACCCCCTTGGTTAGAGGCGTTTCATTATGGTCTGCATTACCAATCCAGCTCCGGACAAAATCAATATCATCGCATTAGCGAGTGCTCCTGTGAAAACACTAAAGTGGGTGTCACGACAAGAGGAATTATCTACATGACAGATGATACGTTTGTAACGTCGGAACGCATGTTTATATCGCTGTGATGCTACCACATGTAACAACCGATAATCTTCTGCAGAGTAAGGTATTTTTCGATGGTATTGGTAAAGGTAATATTACGCTAGGGCTATTTTACTACGATAAGATTTACTTTCTCCAAGTCTGTTATAGCTGAAAACATACAATTTCTGTCCCTGAAGCCCGCTAAATGCATTACCTTCTTTGATAATTTTATCGGTCGTTTATTTTATCCGAATGTTTCCGAGATGCCTTTGTAACATTGGTGAAGATCCCTAGTGGAATAACACTTTCTTTCTTTAAAACACTGCTCAGCTTTAGCTCCATTTCATCTAGCTAATACTTTTCCCCAATACGTGTAGGACTTCTCAACCACATTAAGCTTGATTTTACAATGCACATTTTACATGGTCATGTTAAAAATGCCTCCATGGCCTTCAGAGCGCATTCCAAAAATGCTAAAGAATACGTTTGTCGATAACGTCAGGAGGTGTTCGATTTATTGCGAACGAGTTTTTGTGACACCATTTGTCCATGCTGTCTTGATCCTTTTTGTGGGTCTATTTGTCTTCCTCTCCATCGACGTTTGACTTAGCCTGCGTTCACGTTGGTGTGGATGAAATTTGTAAATGATGTCGTGATGCGTAAACAATTTCTGCAAACGTTATCGCAAAGACATTGACGAATTTTACATTCCCGATTAGTATATGAACAACATCTCTGTCAATGACGTTTTAAACGGTCACCAGTTGTCCTCGGAGTGAGGATGTCCTCAAGAAGTTTAACGACCAATGGACAGTCGTACGTCAGAGCATTCTAGAGGACAAAAAAGACGCCTCAGCAGCGATGTCTTTCTCCAAGCATGATTTTAATACCTTTCATCGCAATGCGGAAATGAATCATGAAAGAAGCCTAAGGTCTTAAGCGCTATGTGCCTGGAGAGCTGATCAAACCCATTCTAACAAATATATCAAGCAAAATCAGTTGCTGAATACTTTAAAATGGACTCAAAATCATCGGCAAGACTTGCTGAAGGAGTTAGTAAGGCATGCTCATGAAAGCGGAATCTTCTCGATGATGAAACAAACCTAAATTGAACTAGAACAAAAGACCAAAAATTGAAAGGCCCAAAGTAAGTGGAAACTTAGGCAGAAGAACGATGTACAAGAGAAGATGTATCTGAAAGGAGAATATAATTAGGAGCACGAGGCACAGAACAAGAGAAAGTGATTTTTAAAAGGGTAAGAAAAATCCGTCAGTATGAGATTGAAAATGAAAACGAAGTTATGAACTCCAGGAGGAGAGGATTAAGTTCAGAGATCTACCTATTAAACCCGATCCACAATGGCTCGAAAAATTTGTGAACTACGAAACATCCCCTGTTGAGACCATTTTAGATATAAATTATTGTACATTCCTCATAACGAACCATGGATTCGTGGTGTCTTAAGTCAAAACCAAAACAGCGATTGTTGATCAAGTCAAGGTGGTCACCAAATATAATCGCCGAGGTGTGCCGTGTATGGTTCTAGAAAGCAAACATCGTCACGAGTAAAATGTCAAGATGATCTGTATAAAACATGGTTCATTGCATACACTATGATCTCTATGCGTGATGTGAAGGCCTTCGCGTGGAAAGAAGCCTGTGCATTGGAGACTGCAAAGGATGTGAACATCGTAAAAATTCTCTGGGAAGTCCTGGACATCCATGCACTAATAGGAGAATTTTCCAGGCCTCGTGGAGAATGAACGTTACTAAGACATAAATATACTGGAGCGTGGAATCTCTTGTAACAACATGACGAACATGATAAGCCACTGCCAGGGCAGGAGCTCTAAAACGGTGTCGATGCCATCGCGATTAAGAATTATTTCTCTTACAGAGATCGATAAAGCAGGATGCGATTGAGTCTTAAAAGAGGGATCTAAAATAACTCAAACCTAAAAATGTCAGCGAATGAGTAGCACTAAACATTAGCACTAAACATAAGTTGGGTATTGACATTTCAGAAGCGATGCATGCATTAGCAGAAGAGCTGTATAAATCCGTACGTAAGCATTTTTCACGCCACAGAGTTATCGCAATTTCCGAAGACGATGCGGTCAGCAAATGTCGTTATGATAGATAATAACGATCGGTTCAAATATTTCATGACAGTCATCGATTTATTTAGTATATATGCCTCGACCACTGCACAAAAGCCTCATAAATTAATAAATTTGTAACAAAACCCTTTTAAAAAAAGGCTTCAAAAACTAAAATCACATATTGTACAGCACACACAATCCCATCAAACATCCGTCATCGAAAGGTTTAACAGAACTGTAAAAGATTGCATTTGGAAAAGATGCTCTAGCAATTACATCAATCGATACTTGAATGTGTAGCCATATATCGTCGACAAATACAATCATACCTGGCATCGAATCATTTGAATGACACAAGCGGAAGCCTGGTCGGGTCACCAAAATCTAAAGAATATTTTTAAAATTCAAATTCATAGTAGGTGATCACGCCAGAATCAGCAGACAAAACACTACCTTCGAAAAATAATACACCACTATTTGGACAGAAGAATTCTTTGTCGTCGATACCTTTCAAAAATCCTTTCCAATCAACTACACATTCAAAGATTCCTCAAGAGAAACAATCTAAGCGTCTTTTAACGAGCAGGAATTACACAAGACCAAAATAAACTCTAATCAAGTCGTAAACGTGATGTCAATCAAGGAAACAATTGGTCTTCAAGTGATTTGACTATCGTTAAAAATTCAACTCGAGTATTTCCAAGGCATCCTTGAATACGATAGAGCATCCTAAATAATCTTATCATACTCCTCACTCAGGCTCCTCCCAGAGTCCGTCTTACATTTTGCCGAGCACTCATGAAGACCCATCTTCTCAAAGATATGTTTGAACACATACTCAATTTTTATACATTTTGCAAGACCTACCAAATAAACACGAGTCACCTTATTCAACCAGTAATAAAACTGATCTTGATTTAGCTCTGACTAATGAAAACGCGTCTACTTATTTTAGGTGTAATACTGCTGAATGTATCGCTGTACTGGACTTTGATGACTAGGACAACATCTCACACATTACTCGTTCTCACACCTGTCTTCTTCGCTCTCTTCACTATAAATCATTCCAGGCACATACATACGTTTTAATTGCATACGCTATTAACTCTTTGGCATGCTCCAGCCACTAATAAAGCTCCTCTTCAATTAAGGCAGAAACCATATTTTTGCTATTCTTAATCAATCCCAATTGATCTACACTATAGAGATAACACGGAAAAGACATTATATTACGAAGCTCAATCCTAATACAGATTTTAATGACGCTCACGGAAAAGGTGATCCAGCAGTAGATTTAAATAGGGAGATCACGTTAAAGGTGAGTCAAACACATTTTCTGCGTTGGAGCTCTAAGAAAAAGGTGAACCAGAAACTCCATAACTCATTAGTAAACAGAAATAGGGGTGATCTCGTGGTCACTATTTCATCACAGTGATGAAAAGAGACAGAACTCCTTTTCATCTACTACTACTACTACTACTACTACTAACACATACATACATACATACATACATACATACATACATACATACATACATACATACATACATACATACATACATACATACATACATACATACATACATACATACATACATACATACATACATACATACATACATACATACATACATACATACATACATACATACATACTATGTAAGGTGACCTTTGACAAATCATAAAATCCCAAAGATTTTTGAATATTTTATCAATACTAAAATTATGCATCCTGTGTGTGATAATAAAAGGCATTGCTTTTCTGTTTGATAATGTTTGGAAGTGTCGTTTTAATTTACCTTTTACTAATTTGCCCAATAATAACAATCTTTGAAGAAACTCCATACATATGTAACTCTACAGAATAAACAGCAAGACGGCAAAAAGAGATTGATTATCAAAGTTAAACTGTTATGATGCGCATAGAATTTGAGAGATCATCATAACAACTGCACTAAATGCACTACAATTAACTGATTATCAGGGTTGGAAAGTTCCTGTTATTGATTACTCTTTTTTGTTAAAAAAAAATCAGTTATTAATATTTTATCTAAAATTTAGGAAGCAAAATTATAAGACTGACGAACGAATGACAATCTGCAACTTAAAAGTGTGCACGTTTTTGAATATATACTAATGACTTAATACATCAGATTATTAAAAAAATAATCATATAATCAAAGCAATAAAATAGGTTTGATCATAATGGAAATACTTACTGATCCCGCTTCCTCCTTCAACAGACGATTCGTCATCTGAGTTTATTGTGATGTCCTGACGAGCGATAACAGTTTACGATTAGTTTGAATATGATTAAAACATACAAAGAACATTTTTAATAAATCAGACTTTCAAAACATTATACAATGATTACATGTTTACAAATTACTATTTAGGAATACAATTAACTCAATAAATTTTATTTTCTCATTTTTTGCTGAAGTTTCTTTCAACTTATTGCATTACCTGATTTTGATGAACTACCTTGCTTTTGAATAATGCAAGAAGCTTGTTGACAAGATTTTTACTGAATCCGATACAAATTCTTTAGGAAAAATTTATTCTCTTTGTGATCATTTTATGGAGCGTTAATGATACCATTGAAAATATAACCCATTTCCATGTTTCAATATCCATTAGTCTGAAAACTATGCAATTTATGTTTTATATAGAGAAACAGTCATGAAGAATGTACAGAAGCGGAGGTTTTCAGTCTTGTGTATAATAAGCTGATTTTCAAGTTGATGTCTCAAATGTTTGTTCTTATTTCATTGAGAAAGCCAGGAGACAATGATAAATATATTAATTTTTCTCCATCAGATATATCTCGTAAATGTAGATACTGTTCTTCAATAGCCCATTTCATACCGGATTTAACCGAGTTGCTCCGTAATTATCTGAGAAACCTCTCGAGTCACTTTATACTCCAGCCAATCAAACGCTGGTGGACACATGCACATAACAAAATGGCGTACATTGTTGTTTAGAAGTATCAGATTAAAACAAATTAATGAAATGTCCGCTACCTGCCCGCTTAATGCCTGGGACTTCTGCATGATTACCGTCGAAAAATATTCCAGGTTTGTTATAATGCGTATTAATACAAAAAGTTCCTTATATTGGTAAACGAAACTCGATTTATGTAATATGGTGTTATGGAAAAAAAAAGGATTAAATTTTTAACATCGACACCATTTCCATACTCGCATGGACATGTCCAGATGTAAACAACTCATAGCTACTCTCTCGTATGGCTTTAAAATCCGCCCTGGTTTCCAGATAATAAGACAGGATGATTCCAATATTACATTTCGTCAATATCTATGGCATCATCGCTGTTGAATAGGCATTTTTCGATTCGATAAACGAAGCTGAAGTAGTTGGAACAGTTGATGCTAATGCTGATGCGTCCGACTTGTTTTGACCACCAGCTATCGATTGGATATTGCGGTCAGCTGACCACCCGCCACGTGATCAAAATTCCGAGCAAATTACGAAGTTCACCGAAGTCTCCATGAAATGGTCTATAATCGAGTATCAAACGCCAAATAAAGTGCCAATGTGCCCTTTTTGGTAATAAAATGCACCTTAAACACTTATATTGAACAATTTAGCCGGAAGATTAGAGGTGTAAGAAATATCAAACAATTTGATGTAATGGCCAGCAAAATAGTGTGAAAATTCATTTTTATGGATATCAAGTTTATTAGATTTTCATACGTAATAATTAAATTAGCTAATTGAAAAGGGTGTACTATGTTCATCATTGATTAATCATTGTCTATTACGGAAAAAAACTTGTATCCTAAACGAAATCTATGAAAATAGGCAACGCACGAAAATAGTTAATATTATCTTTCCTCTACTTGGCTGGTTAGCCAAGAAAATCCTCGATAGAAAGACAACCATCTCTCAAGTATTTCGGAAGAAACAATGTAAACCATTAGCCATAGTAAACGGACGATGACAAGCAACTGTCATTATGAACGTTGGATTAGACTTAAACGGCGTTATAGTATTATGATTGTCTTGCCTAGCCAACCAAGTACACTCATCGTTTTGAAAGCAATAATCATGTACAGATGCAAAACAAATGCTGCTGAATACATATTGAGGTTCAGGAATTAAGTTCCCGTTAGCTTGTTGTACATGGAAATCTTTGAAAAATACGAAACCCAATTTTGAATGCGGTTTCACTTTCACTTTGAGCTCTTCTTGAAATATTTATGATTAATAATACAATAGTTCTCAAAACGTTTTGCTTACGTCTCTATTCTTTCCTTGAAATTGGCGCACTGAGTCTAGGACACTATCAGAAGCAACACGCTTTTTAAGCTTATATTTTCTCTTCAACAGTTTGTAGAAAAATCCTTTTTTCTTCTTCGCAGGACTGAGAGTTTCCTGCAATAAAACTTTTCTTGAATATGGAAATATATAATTAGCTGAAATATTTATGAGATTTACTAATCTGAAAGAAAATTTAAAATCGATAGCGTTATGTATCAGTATGTCCACGAATATATGCAGTTCTCATTTGCTAATGTACCTTTTTTTAAATTTTCATCAACATAAATGTAATCTCATTAATGAAGATCAAGGTACTAACGGTACAATTGTAACATCTAGGAATCCTAAGGAAGAGCTATTTACAATCAATGATGGGTGACAAAGAGTGTTTCTTCATTTCAATGCTCTTCACAACGAAACAATCAAATCAGCCGACAAATGCAAAAAGCTTAATGCGCAATGCACCTTACGACACCTAAAAAGGGAAACAAAAACTCCAAAACTATAGACAAAAATCATCAGGGGACAAAGGATACAAAGAAAAGTATCTATGTAAAGACGCAGAAAAAAATATTTTATTTAAACGCCTTCACCAGCAAATTTCATTGGTATATTAGCGAGTGAAAGTATTAATGCTTAAAGCTTATGTATTTTTAATATTTTGCTGAAATTTAACCAATATACGTATGTATCATAACATTCCTCAAACTCCCTGGCTCAGAATGCGTTTTGATTTATCATTTTGGGTGTTAAATTCCTTCTAATTTTATATATTTATTACCCTTGCAAGGACATATTTATGCTAATACATTCCTCAGTGATTGAATATCTATTCTCTCCAAGAGATTCTGTATGGTGTACAATATCCTGAACTTGCTCACACTGAAGTCAACCATGTGAAATAAAATTAATAAATGCTATTTTGATTCGTGATCAAATTTATGATAAGCAAAACGTTTGCTTTTATGATCTTGCTTTTTAACTGTTGTTATTAAACCTGCTTTTAATGTTTTCTTTATGCTTAGCCGTTTTCCATATCACGGTTGTCTATTTCATTGAAATAATACAAAGATAATATGTTGAAAATATTTCAGCTGTATTGTTGTGATGTAACAGTTGCATAAGGCAGTAATATAAAATACTGCTTTTTACAATAATGTTAATCGGTTGTTGATACGAGTTATCGGCTGCTACATTTATTACCTCAGTTAAAATTGGCTCCTGGATCACTGAAAAAGATTTTAAAACAATTTTTTAAAAAACCTGATACATACATACATACATGCATGCATGTATGCATACATACATACATACATACATACATACATACATACATACATACATACATACATACATACATACATACATACATACATACATACATACATACATACATACATACATACATACATACATACATACATACATACATACATACATACATACATACATACATACATAGAGGGCTTTGGACGATATTTCTGGGCTATTAAATATACTCTAGCTGGACCTATTAAGTGAAATTTCTACATACGGGCTATAACAAGATTGACGCACATTTCAGCAGGTGAAAATATTTCGAGTTTTTTCCATCATCTTGCCTTATAAGTGTCTCATTTCTTGATCATGGAACTCAAAATGAATTTTGCAAAATTTTGGGACTACATTGCATTATGCTACTGGTTATAAATACTCAGTTTTAAAACAAAAAAAACCCCAGCTAGATGGACTTTCTTTGCTATCAAAGACAATGGTCTAAAAGGACTAAACCTGAGTTAAACACTTACTCGAATGAGTCAGATACATGTGTTCCGTTGAATGCCACGTCGATGTGAAATTATCAATTACAAATTGTGATGGCGGTATTCTCTGGTCTTTATGGGCCCTAGGAATTTTGTCCTAGTTGTCCTACCCTATCTGATGCCCTGCATACATACATACATACATACATACATACATACATACATACATACATACATACATACATACATACATACATACATACATACATACATACATACATACATACATACATACATACATACATACATACATACACACACACACACACACACACACACACACACACACACACACACACATACATACATACATACATACATACATACATACATACATACATACATACATACATACATACATACATACATACATACATACATACATACATACATACATACATACATACATACATACATTTATTATATATAGTTAATTACCTACATTTTATGAATATCTCAAACATGTACCAACATACAATGCCCTTAAAGTATTCAACAGGTCTCTGATAAATCATCTTAACTTTTTTATCACACATTTCCTTGCATTGTGTGTTTAGAAGAATAGTATACATTTTTATTTTGATTACATATCACGTGACTCCTATCATCAGGTTATAATGAGGCTGCAGTGTGGAATCTATATTGATGGTTATACAGAACCCTGTTGTGCTCAGTGACGTTACTCCTCCTTTTTGAGTTGTGATAGAACAGAATCCTTTCGTGGATTAAAACAAACACTGATCAAGGATGTTTAATTCAAGCTAGAATATGAATACTTTTTTAATACTGTGAGATTTGTGTACAAGAAAAGTTTTGTATGATTGATTTTACATTTCGACACTTCAAAACCCAGTCTTTCAAGTATTCCACCTGTTCATAACGACTTGCTCAGTACTAGTGAAAGTATTCACTTGACTGTAAACTCTCAATGCACGAAACATCAAGCATTTTGAATATAAAGTTTTGACCCGTAGTGATCAACTTATGGAATTCTAAACAGTGTTAAGCTAGTATACTCATTATCAAATTGTATATGTAAATTCATCTTCACGTATCATACCTTCCATAGCTTGATGTTTTCCCAAATCTTGTAACTTACGTTCTATGTTTTCCTCTTTCTGCTCTCCCATAACATCTGTCGGTGTTGCTTCATATGAAAGAAACGAGACAAATGCGTCTCAATACTAAATATTCAGACCGTCAGTAGCTCTTTGTAACAAGTTTTGAGTAAATACTGGCATTCACGCTTGCTCGAATCACCCTTTCTTATCATTGATAACAGAGGTGTAAATCAGTTCTGATTAAATTTAGCCAGACAGTTCCATTTTAGCCCTTATACAATTTATTGTTGATCATCGAATTCTTTGAGGCTTACTGATAGCTAAAATTGACCTGAAAGTGATTTTACTAAGAATAATGTCAACATATAATTTTAAAGGCTGTGCATTGGTATTTATGTTTCACATAACAAAACATATATTTGAGCAGTAAGGACTTTTTGTGGCCAGCTTCACGTGGTACAGTATAGAATCAAAAGGAAAAGGAGCAACGTTCTTTACTACTCCATGCTACTACATAATAATTTGCCCCCAAAATTACCACAACAAAATTAGCAGCAAAGCCAAATTTAACACATGCCAAATCTCATACTACGGTTTACCAATGCATAAAGCCAAATAAAACATGCAAACAACAAAACAGCTCATATTTTTACTAATGTGTTCAATGAAAGGAAAACTCCTGACAACTTCTTTATTCATGCATAAAAACAAAAAACCAGTTCCTGTACGACCACGCGGAACAAAACAAAATAAAACAAGACTAACAACAACTGTCTCTATTGGACGAAAAAGGTAACTACCATAAACATGTATTTCAGCTATTTCTCTTGATTCTATTTTTAAGTCACTTTGAGAGTTAAAAGCTTTAAAAGGTTCGTATGTAGTAGATCAAGCATGACTAAATTTTGTAACTAAGATTGTGAAGGCCAATAATTACTTCATGTACCTAAATTTTGCACTTGCTTTGTTTGTAACATTAGATATCTTCAAGGCAAAAAAAAACTCCCAAAATCGATACACGATGAAATGCATATTGTTATTATGGTGATAACTTCAGCCCACCCCACCCACCCCGGTTATTGTTTGTGTTTATGTATCAAACCAATTACATTCGAACTAACGACAAAAAAGTTAAAAACTGTGCTTGTTTTTGGTTGAGACTTATAATTAAATGGACTTCTAGGCTGCATGAAGAATTTTGTTTTAGGGCTTCTTATTTGTTTTTCTGGGTTTCCTTTAAAGATGTATTATTTTAGACATTTCCTTTATAAGTAATATTCAAATTTTTTAGAATTACTGAAAGTTTATGTGCGAAGTATGCATACTTCGCACATAAACTTTCAGTAATTCTAAAAAATTTGAATATTACTTATAAAGGAAATGTCTAAAGGTATTTTTCCAGTGGAAATTATTTAGATAGGAAGCTGAACGAATAAATTTCGTTCATTCTGACTGAGAAGAAGCACTTTTGATTCATATACCTAAACCAATTTGAAAAAAAAAATGTTTAAAAGCAGATGATACCTTTTTACAAATTATATATCAAAGAACAAATGTCCTTCCTAATAAAAAGAACATTGTACACATACAATCAGCTTTCAACACAGAATACGTCCAGTGCGTGTGATGTCACATTTAATTGTTTGACGCATCATCGGTTAGAGTGTAGAAGACAATCTATGTTTACCCTAAATTGTCATTTTCACAACTAAACATTGCCATGTGACCTGATATTTGAATCATTTCATTTGGAAAAGTAGACTATGGAAGTCGGAATTGCATAACATATTTACCGCGTCAATATGCTAGCATTGGATGATGTTCTGTCCACTGGGAGAATGGATTATGTCCACATTCTTCTGTGAACAGAGGTGAGTTTATTTACTTTTATAAGTTAATATTTAAAGATCGCGTCTATATAGAATTGTCTCTGTGTTACATTTATACAACTCACCCCTACTTCCATTCCCGCTATGAGCTAAACGATACCCTTAGTTTTACTTTATGTTGTTCATTTCTTGGAGCTTTACGCTATGTTATACATAGTGTAATAAGAATTATGTGGAGGTCAGTTCACCATATTCAGAAAAACGTAACAATTTTACCTCTATTTTCTTTTGGCAGTCGATTCGAAAAATGGCAGCCAAAATATTTATAGTATTAGTAAAATGAAAAAAGTTCCATAAGGTGGGTTGAATAAACTTTTCCATGATCAAGGTCAATCAGTAAAGAGTATGGTGCGCAAGAATTTCATGGGTTTATTTTGGACCATTTAGAATCCCATAAAGTAATATCTTAACTTGTTTAATATCAAAAGTGTTAAACTGCGCATGCTCTATATAAAGTGTACAGACTCTGTGATAACAATTCTTAACCAACATCTGTCATTACAAATTGACAAGATATTCGCATAATACACATACTTAGAATAAAATGCGAGCACAATCTTAACATTTCGGGTAATTCCCGATTACTTGAGTAGTGAGCAATTTCATCTGTGTCCATCAAGATTTATCATTTTTGCATTCAACAGCAAGAACTGGGTAACAGAAAAGAGCTCTAGCAAAACCAACAAGGTTACAATCCGCTGCAAAATGATGGACAGTCGGCCACTTCTGGTCATTCTGGACTTAAAAATACAAGTAATACTCTCATTTATCATAATGACAAACTACTGTGAAATGAAACATAATAGTTATCGATTAACGACAGGTTGTTACATCAAAGTGTGTCGCAGATGTCATCTGGAGCAAAACAAACAATATTGCGAAATTTATAGACACATTTCAATCAATGAATTATCACGATGGTGGCGTTAATACGTAATGAGTACGTAAAACAGAATCCAAGATTTTTCAGGTTGAATAATTACAGTTTTTACAATATGAGGGGCAAGTTTGTATATAATATTGTAACATACTGAGTCATTCAGCATTCGAAATGACTTTTTGAAGAGCAAAATCGTGTGGAAAACATTAAAGAGAATGTCATATTTCTATCGAACAAAACTCTCGAAATAGTCTCTCACAGAAGTTAATGGTGTACGTGCACGTTGAAACCTCTTGTTCGACTGAATTAAATAAACTGAACATACTACTGCTAAATGACTGAGAAAAATATATCAAACAATTTTCTTCATTTCTTATGTCTATTATAATAGGCACATAAATCACTCTTAGTGATGAAAACGTATCGACAAAAAAATATCGCAAGAATGTATGTGATTTTACCCTGAGATGAATCCTCTTGGTTGTCTAAGTAAAAAAGAGGTCTTTTAAATTCAGATAATGAAATTTCGTTTGCTAGTTTCCTGTCAAGCTGTTTTCTGTCTGATCCTAGTATCCCCATACACTGACATAACATGCTGATGGGGTCAATTTCTTCCTCAAGTAGCTCCCAAAGTTGCTGAAGTTTTTGCTGTTTCTCGTCAAGAGCGCCAGAAGCATGTCCTGCAGTAAGACTGCCTTCGGTAGGTTTGACACGTTGATTGGAAGATGTAATATCCCTGATCTGTCCTTCGCCTATTTTCTCTTCCTTACATATAACACTAAATGTTGAAAACATCAGGGCCTCTTCGTCTGAAAGGGAAATGAACATAAAGAAAGAAGATGATGTGTTGTTTCTTTCCGATGTTAGGGACATTTTGTACTTTGGTTATATTTACTCTATACTATTTTAAGGAAAGTATTCATTTCTTCTTCTAACGTGCTATCTTGTTATGGTTATGATACTCATTTTAATATAATACATGATAATTAGCCATGTATTTCTCTGCGTGTACGTGTTTGTGCATGATATTGCAGATTCAAAATGTATATAATTTCCATAGTTATCTGTCTTTCCGAATGTTTATTTATGAATGTGTGTTGTACCATATTCTTCATTTCGTTTTAATGTTAACAACAATTAAAATTTTAATTATTTTGGTTAGAATTTTGAGCTCTAATATATATGAAGGTTGCTATTTTATATACCGCTGTGACTGGGGACACAAAAGAGTTCAATAGTAACAAGTTAACTTGCCAATGAACATCTACATCAATTGACGGCTAAAAGGCAATTTCTGGTCATTAGTCTATTCGCATTTTTGTATAAATCCTTCTTTTGTACATGTTTTCTTATATCTTATTTGTTTAGGTCTGTAATCTATAAGGAACTTAATTTTGTCTTTAAATTTCCTTTCTGACATGCGGCAGCATACCTTAGTTGAGAAATGAACGCTCCGTTTTTCTGGAAGTATTATTGCACTAAGTGATCTATATAAAACTTTATATTCGTTTTTACGAGTTAATTATTTATGGTATAACATTGACCAAACGTATACAATCTTTAGCATATGTTATTCTACATTTCCATGACATAGTTGCATTTTCTTTTCAGGGTTGCGTGAATTAAAAAATTAAGTTGTCATGCTGCAAAAAAGCAAAGAGGCTGAATGTTCAACATTTGCAAAAAGCAAAGAGGCTGAATGTTCAACATTTTATTTTCTTTTTAGGTATCAGTACTATAATCGCTCCAATATAACAACCGGGAACAATTAGATAAAATAAATAACTAATTTCTGTTAATTATTACAGGACACAAAAAAACTTCTTGACTGAATTAGTGTAACTCTAATGCTTCATGACTACGATTATACAGTAATATTCATGTAGCTCCTATTATTTCTGCCTCTTGTGTATATTGTTGACTGCCTCGTTTCATTCGTTTAGTTACAATATATGTTTTAAGACCGTTGAACTATAAATATGGAAAGTCATTTCTAGTATTCTTGAAGGTTTATGCGTACCATTATACAATCCATTTTTCATCAAATACACAATACGTAAGACTTTTGTGAACTTGGAGCTTCTATAAAATTGATCTTGACTTTGTAATCACAGAAAATCAAGGAAAAATGATTATATATATATATATATATATATATATATATATATATATATATATATATATATATATATATATATATATATATATATAATATTTAAGTATTGAAAAATTGCTGTTGAATTTAAATATTAAAGTTGGAGAATCAGCAAAATATTTAATTACTTCCATGAATTCCTGATAAATTTCTGAAGAGCCAAACTCCATCTCATACCTGTCAATGAAAAACTGTAGAAATATCTGTCTGCAAATGTAGCTTTCAGTTCTTTGTCCGTGCCCTCCAATTTTATCGATACATCAGAGTCAGCTTTCTTCTCGAGTCCAATGTATATTTTCAGACCCTGCATAGAAACAGCGATTTTATTTCTTATATGTACATTTGTGCGTAATACAGTGTTGGCATCGTGTCGAATAGGAGTGCACTCGTAGTGCACTAATTCTAATTCACGTCATGCGCAATAGTGAACAAATTAATAGGTTATAGTGAACCAGGTATTAGACTATAGTCAACAAGGTCGTACACTGTAGTGAACCAGGTCATACATAATAGGTAGCAAGGTAGTAAACTATGGTGAATATGGGAGCCCACTATAATGAATAAGCTGAAGTTCATAGTTCACTAAAATGAACAAGCTAGTGTACAATTATGTATAATTAATGCACTCACTCCACCTCAGTGATAAGAGTATGTATGGACATTATGGTGAGCCAATATCAAATAAAACAAAAGTCCAATTATATTGATATTTAGTTGGATATTAGGAAACTGATAATGATAATAACAGTGTCAATAAGAATGATTATAATTATGCAATTCATTAATGGGCACGGCTCATTAATTGCTAATACTTATTTTTTGCGTATATATTTGTGTGTATGTTTGTGTGTGTGCTTGTGTGTGTATGTTTGTGTGTGTTTGTGTTTGTGTATGTGTGTGTGTGTGATGTTCGTGAACTGTCATATCCTGCAATTGGCATTGATTATTAAAAGAATGGATGCATGGATATTTTCTATCGCAAAATGGTTCCATATAACCAGAATGTGTCCATGAATATGAAGAGATATTTAGATCTAGACCTTGTATGTGTTATTATTATGAAAATATTTTTATCATAATCATCGTCTCATTTCTTGCTATGAGAAGGATCTACTCATGACATAAGTACTGACTCAGTCCATGGTGAGAGAGAGAGAGAGAGAGAGAGAGAGAGAGAGAGAGAGAGAGAGAGAGAGAGAGAGAGAGAGAGAGAGAGAGAGAGATCTCTTAAGAATGTGTCACGCATAATAGTGTAGATACGAATACATCTTGGGGAAAGCTTGGAAGTGCAAGAGATACGGAAACCTGCAATAAGATAGATGTGTCTCCTCTGATTCGGAGCAACAAACTTTATTGATATAAATTGGCTATATAAAGTCTCATCCGGAGATACAACTTATGAAACCTTTATATTGAAAAATACATAAGATATATATTGAGTACTCTTCATTCGATCTTACCAACTTCATGCGATTGTGAAATTTCTGTTTTAGAATAAAACATAAATAATTAGATATTGATTGAATTCAAAGAGCATAAATTTCAATAGTTGCGATTAATGGAACAATCATTTTAAAGAATATATTTTACCAATTTAAATTAGAATACCGATTTGGAATTGATTACTATTCATTATTCTTTATTACGTAAAGAATATTTTATTCCCAAATTAAATCTTACCATAAAGTTGTAAGCGAATTTATCTTTTCACCATAATATTTATTACAAATACGAATGAATTCTTAAAACCAATAAAATATTCCATTAAATGAAAAAAATTTTAAATAGAGAACTCAAAAAGAATGTTGCAAAACTAAGAAGGTTACAACACCATCCCACTGTAAAATGTCAGCTTGATTGTATGCCTGTATATGAATTAATATCCCACTGTAACATGTCAGCGTGATTGTATGCCTGTATATGAATTAATATTCTTCTGTAACATGTCAGCTTGACTGCATGCCTGTATATGAATTAATATCCCACTGTAACATATCAGGATGATTGTATGCCTGTATATGAAATAATATCCCACTGTAACATGTCAGCTTGATTGTATGCCTGTATATGAATTAATATTCCACTGTAACATGTCAGCTTGATTGTATGCCTGTATATGAATTAATATTCCACTGTAACATATCAGCATGATTGTATGCCTGTATATGAATTATTATTCCACTGTAACATGTCAGCATGATTGTATGCCTGTATATGAATTAATAGTCCACTGTAACATATCAGCATGATTGTATGCCTGTATATGAATTAATATTCCACTGTAACATGTCAGCATGATTGTATGCCTGTATATGAATTAATATTCTTCTGTAACATGTCAGCTTGACTGCATGCCTGTATATGAATTATTATTCCACTGTAACATGTCAGCATGATTGTATGCCTGTATATGAATTAATAGTCCACTGTAACATATCAGCATGATTGTATGCCTGTATATGAATTAATATCCCACTGTAACATGTCAGCTTGATTGTATGCCTGTATATGAATTAATATCCCACTGTAACATATCAGCATGATTGTATGCCTGTATATGAATTAATATCCCACTGTAACATGTCAGCTTGATTGTATGCCTGTATATGAATTAATATTCCACTGTAACATATCAGCATGATTGTATGCCTGTATATGAATTATTATTCCACTGTAACATGTCAGCATGATTGTATGCCTGTATATGAATTAATATTCCACTGTAACATGTCAGCATGATTGTATGCCTGTATATGAATTAATATTCCACTGTAATATGTCAGCATGATTGTATGCCTGTATATGAATTAATATCCCACTGTAACATGTTAGCTTGATTGTATGCATGTATATGAATTAATATCCCACTGTAACATATCAGCATGATTGTATGCCTGTATATGAATTATTATTCCACTGTAACATGTCAGCTTGATATACCGACGATCCACGATTTCATTTTCTAATTTTGTGCACTTCGACTTCAAAAGTACGTAAATCAATATGTCTTCGACTCTCTCACGTATGCCACCTGCCACGATCTTGGAGTCGCCGACAAAATTACAGTCTATGGAAATAAAATTATTTGTGACGAAATTTACTTTTGTTGCTAAATATAATTATATTTATCTGGCCATTGATTAATCTCCCACCAGAGAACATGAGTGCTGATGGAGGGAATAAGCACCCTTAGGATATTAAATCGATTAATTTTTTCCATTCACAATATCACAAATGTCAATCTTTTTGAAGTTTTCTCTCAACATCTAAATATAGTATATTATTGTAGTTATCATCACACTAAATGCTAATATGGTTTCATATGACAGACTCATCGTAACAAATTCGCCTTTCTTTCATCTCTGATCTTTGCAATACCGTTCCATACATTCCTATCACTCATTTCCGCATACTCCTTACTGGGCCTGACATGTCAATTATGAATGTATTACATTCGTTATATGGAACGTAGCACGATGCTTTTTAAATGGCATAGTTTTTCATTTACGACTCTTTGCCAAAGTATTAGTTAGAGCAAGTATATTATCTCCCTTTGTGCATTGTACGAGTATGAGTACATAGTAATGTATCTGAATATAAAAGCTTAATACTATTTTGGGTTATTAAATATTACATCTCTGGTCCGTTGTGTTTTGGATCAATTTTTTCTTATCATTTATAGTTTCTTTATGACAAGTTTAGCTTTCATTCCATAACAAAATTATCATATATTTTGCCTCACAAGTTTAGCTTTCATTCCATAACAAAATTATCATATACTTTGCCTCGTATCCACGCCGATTTTTTTCTACCGAATACTGTTTAAACTTGCACTAAAATATTTTAAAATGAGATTTTAAAAGATTGTACATTTAATACATATCTCAGCAAAACATACTGAATCATAAACACACGTACACACACTTCACCCAAAATGGCTAAAATTATAAGTTTTATACTATGTGCAAAATAAATCAGGAAGTTGTCACCTGACTAGTGGACACTACGTATGACGTGTGTTCGTGGGCGAGAGACACGTAAACAAGGCTCATGATAAGAACATTGTATATAAATATATATATATATATATATATATATATATATATATATATATATTTATATATATATATATATATATATATATATATATATATATATATATTTATATATTTTTTTATATATATATATAAATATATATATATATATATATATATATATATATATATATGTGTGTGTGTGTGTGTGTGTGTGTGATTTAGTTTTCATGGTATATGAAAAGAAAAATTAGCTCATTACAATCGAACAATTGATGACGAAATCCCATACAGGTCGAAAGTTTAATTTTGGTCCCGATTTCTGTCTTGTATCATACTGTGTTGTTCACAGTAAGTCAAAACCAGTCAACTTTAGAAATGGAAGCACATGCTAGAAGTTTTAGTGTCATTTCAATTTTCGACTAAATCCGTGGAACACCCTCTAAATCTCACCTAGTGAAAACAAAACCGCCCACCCACCCTCCAAACAGAAATTCCGATACATTTTGGAAATACCCTGTACTCAAGCTGGTCTATTGAAAGCTTATGGGTGATTCAGTGTCCTAGAAATCTCTCAATGGTTGTGATTGTAAGGCCGGCAAACAAGGAACATAATTTAGTTAATTAATTAATTACTAAATCGCTTTCGAAAATATTCAATTATAAGTTTCTTTCTGAACATAAGTCAATCGTGTAGCAAAGCACGTAAATGGCATTTAATGCTGTCTGTTTTCTTTTATTGACTAACATAAATATCGTATATTTAAAAAATTATATGAGAGTTGTATTGAATATTAAAGAATAATATTTACTATCAGGCGAAACAAATATTTGGGAAAAATGTCATTCTTGCGGATCCGGATCGGTTGTAAAATGATCTACTTAAATTCCGGGAAGGTCAGAGTGTTGTAGATCCTTTTATATAAAACGTATTCAGAAGGAATGAGTGTAGTGTGTGAATCAGTGGGGGAAAAAAATCCAGTATTACGTTGCGACAACCTTACTAATCAAGTTTTTTTCGACTATCAATCAATAAAACTAAAGTATTTGTATTGCTTGCCCAAGACTAAAGCAGACGATCAACGATCATATCTCTGTCTCGCAAGCTCGACGTGGTAACAATAGACCATTCTTAGAATGTATTCATGTATTCATGTGACCCTGGGTCAACGAATCTAAAACGAGGCTAAGCTAGGCACCAGGTTATAGATTTATTAGAGCAAGGAGGGCCTAATTATGGCGATAATGGTTATGTTAAAATTGAAGATAAAATAACTTTAATAAACAGATTAACAGAATATCCCATACATAAAATGATAATTATTGTATTGTTAGGCAGGGGTCTTCTCTACTTTGCTTACTTTATCTAATGTTCGTATTTACATATTGGGTGTTAAAATTCATCTATCTACCAATTCCACAAAAAAAAATATTAATTATAATCAATGAAGAATTTCAGATAAATAAGGGACATAAGTTGTGTTTGTATGAATAAAATCGTATATCTATATTGTCAGTTGACTAACGATTCAGAAAAAAAAATATGTCATTTAAAGGGAAAATTACAGTACTCCCACCCCCAGGCACTAAAAGCAGCAAACACCATAAACTCAACCAGGTTGTGCACTTTTGATACAAATTAAAATGCAAGCATATCCACATGTACACAAAACTATTTAAAGCACACCACATATATCTAAAGCACACCACAAAGTCTACTGGTTTGGGGGACGTGGTTGTTTAAAAGGGCAGTTTGTGTCACTATGCACATTTTGTAAATGTTTCATTCTGACAATGTGTTTTGACCGCATTATTGATTTATCACAGCTGTACATTTATACCATACCTAATTAGAAACAAAATTCATGCTTTAAATAGTTTCTTTCTTCTTTTGTTAACTTGTATTTTGTGAGCTGTTGAGAAGAACACTCGAGTTAGGACGTAAATCAACTTATGTTTTAGAGAATGAACATATAAAGTAAGTGTTCGCCACTATAATTTATACAGCGGTAATTCTATATTAAATAATTTTCCTACGCAAAAGGAAACAATGTCTTTATAATACATTACATCCATTACAGCTGCGATCAGTATAATATATTCTCTCACAAAAGGAATCTATGTAATATATTATATGCAGTATAGTCACGATCTGCATAGCTTAGCCTCGTTTTCGCGAAACATTAATATTCATGGAGATCTCATTAAGAATGGTCTATAGCGACTAACGAGATCAACGAGATCACGACAAAAAGCTAATTAACAATTTGTACGCAGATAACTTAGTGGGTTGAACTGTACAAATGTGGAAAAAAGTTTTGTTCAGTCCTTTCTTGGACGACGTCAAACTCATTTTTCCGGGCATGGTATTGTATTGCCTTACGATGTGAAACAATCAACTGAACCTAACAACAGTTTCTTTTACAAATATTCTCATGGATTAACCTTAATATGCAATTCGTTTTAACTATTTCAGCTTTCAACTCTAGTCTCATGCTAACACTCAATTATTTATTTAATTTCGTTGCACAATGCTTCAGAAGTTTGCTATGATATATAAAACAGTAAAAGTGGTGGACCAAAAAGAAAATCGCGAATACAGACAAAAACCAACATTTCCCCTAACATTAATGAAAACATGGATGTGCGAATATAACATGTCTGTAAAATACAAAAGTATGACAACTCACTGAACAATATGAAGAGGGAAAAAGACTATAAACGGTCATTGTAGAGAATTTACGATAACCCACAACAGTTTCAAACGTTTATAATTTTCAGATCACTGCTTTGCACCTCTCTTAGCGTATAATAAAGACTCAGTGATGTAAATTGCATGGCCCAGTGGCTAATAAAGACACAGTGATGTAAAATGCATGGCCCAGTGGCTCGATAGCAAGGGCATTGTTCCGGTCTACCTAGGTGGGCGGATGTTTATCCAACTGACACTAATCCCGTGTTTGATCTGTGGACAAACGCTGCGAGCAAGAAGCCAAGCGAGACGTAGTCGCCAAAAAGTTCTTTGTGCAGAACAAGGCATCGTAAATTACACCTGCGTGCTAATCCTTTAGTAGGACATCAAAAATGCCATTTGTAAAAAAAAGAGTAGGGAACTTATATTGACAGTTCCGCTGATTTAAAACTTGGGAATGATTAGTCCACCGCATCCAATCAAAATTAAGCTAGTGGATGGGCATACCTCAAAGTTTCGAGGATATCAAACTGACTCCCTCCCAGAATTATTTAGTAGACCGAGGCAGATTACTAGGTGATTGAACGATTAAGGCTACTCCGAGAGACGCACTCGTAAATTTGGCGTGAATCGCAGGGAAAAGATTGCGAACAAAAGGAAGCTTTAAGAAGGTAGATATTCGTTTGATTTTTGACTCACACATTGCAACGTTGTAACTGTAAGTACTAATACTATGTTTACGCAATTACTAATAGTAATAATTGCTTTGTAGAGTTTCATTTGTGCACTTATTTAAGATTTGTGTTGGAGTTAGGAAATGATTGATGTAAGCAAAATTATGAATGTATGTTTGAATATGTTCAGAGCATAGATAGTGGCATATTTATATATTTGTATGATTTGTGATGCAAAATAGATGTGTTGGTTATCATGTATTGGTGTGAATCAATTATTGTTGCCTGTATACGAGTAATTGATATCGTGCTTTATGATGTGTTATTATGTTATGATTTTAAATTGTGTTTACCATTTATGAATGTATGAGTATTTCGGTGGGAATGGATGCGTGACCCATGAAATTTGATAGCCTTATCTGACGATAAATTATCTGGGTAGTGTGAGTGTATGTGCCAAGCAAAATAGTACACCCTCATTGTGTTCTACATGAAGCTTTCGGGGTGGGACAACTTCAGTTAGAAGGAGAGTCCCGAGAGTCTGAGAGAGAAGACTAAAGTAAGACTGTCGGTACAGTCAGGGTCGACGGAATGGAGTCGACGGTTCGACGAGGAAGTCGACGAAAAGGAAAGTGGAGGTGGAGAGGAAATTCGAAGGAGTAAAGGAGGAGTGCAGGAGAAATTTAGAGAGACAGGTGAGTAGAACCAAGGATATGGCGAAATTCTCACACTGATTCAGATGATTAAATAGGCACAAAAGGGTCGAGCAATTGGGAAGCTCGCATGTTGAAGTTTTATTATTACATTGTTTTTATTTAATTCACCCCTTGTTCTTTTGTATTTAACTGTTTAATTTCACCCTTTAGTACTTTTGTATTTAACTGTCGGCGTTGATGACTGGGGGCTCAGAACCATATTCACCTACTTAACTTCTGAACCATAATCGAGCCTGGGTGGGTGCCATACCTAAATAAATATTGGAAACACCCCACCCCATTTTCATATAACCAAACCCATACACGGGTATAAAAATAATTAATTAAACCCCATAACATTCAAGGGTATAACTACCCCCCCCGTAACACTGGGCGCTCGGTCCGGGATTTGAATTAGACTTATAGTATTATTTATTACGTAGTAGTAGGGGAAGTTGTGAGATTTTCTATCCTGTTATTTAATTTTTTTATTTTTAAATTGTGTATGTTATATTTTGATATTTGCATGTGTTGTATATTACATTTACTTGCAGTAATTGTGAGGCAAATATCGAGCGAAATATCTTACCCGTCCAAAGATAGTCCTTCTCAACGGGTGAGTATTTGTTTAGTGAGTCGACACAGGGTATTAGTATAATCATAAAATGACTACGGAAAGGCAGATGGTTAAACAGTATCGCGCTTGGGCAAGGACGATCTAGGTTACGAGGGAGATCGCCTGGCAACATTCATCGAGTTGAGACTCAAAGAATGGAAGTCCTAAAAAGCAGCTGAAAGAGAGTCGCAGACGGAGTTGGCCAAGATAGCAGAGGACAGAGAGGCCCAGAAAGATTTGGAAGTGGCCAGGCTAGCCCACACCACGAGAGAAAGAGAGCTCGCCCACGCTCTCGAAATGGAAAAGTTAAGGGTAGAAGCGAGATCAACCGATAGGGACGACTCCAGTACGAATTCTGGAGTGAGCTTGCGACCGGTTGTCGACCAACGAATGGTACAGATAAAAATGCCGCGTTTCAACGACAAGGGAGAGTCCATTGACGAATTCCTTGTGCAATTTGAGAAACTCGCGTGCGTTCATAAAATTACCGAGCAACATTGGGCGATTAATGTCTCAGCCTTTTTGCAGGGTGCCACTCGCGAAATTTACCATAACTTATGCGCAGACGAGGCCGACGACTATAACGCACTGAAGAAGGCCCTTCTTTGCCATTATCGGTTAACCGCCGAAATGTATCTTAAACTTTTTCGGGAGTCGCCGAAGAAGGTAACGGAAACTCACTCTCAATTCCACACTCGTGTTCGAGTGTTATTAGAGAAGTGGATGAAGATGGAGGAACTCGAACGATCGTACGACGGGTTACGCGAAGTCATACTCAAGGAGCATGTCCTGAGTACTTACCGTCGCGAGTTGACAGTATTCCTAGCGGGAAGAGAGCATAGGACTCTCGAAGAGATCGCTAGTATAGCGGAGAGATACGAGCAGGCGCACTCGAAGAGTGGGAGTTCGGGGGATACTAACCGACCCCGACCCACTGAGTCGAGTAGCGTGGTTGAGGGAGAACCAACTGTCCGTAACCGTCAGGGCGACGGGAAGGTCGGAGGTGGATCTACAGGTAAGGATGCCACCCATAGACCTGGACAGGCCTCAAATACGGGTCTTGCAGGACGGCGAGGGCAGCCGTTGTGTTACAACTGCAAAGGCCCGGGACATTTTGCAAGGGACTGTCCCAAGGGCAGGCAGATCCAGGTGAATGCCGTTGCTCGAAAGAAGTGCGAGGCGGATGCCAGCTGTGCCCCAGCGAACCTCGCGTCTGCAACTGTCAACGGAGAAGGTGCCACTCTCTTGTACGACACGGGGTGTAGCGTTCCCGCCCTTGTCGACAAGAAATACGTGAAGCCTGAGGACTACACAGGGGAGGTAATCGAGGTTCAGTACGTGAACAGCGCGCGTGAATCGTTGCCAGTAGCTGTCATTGACCTTGATTCACCATACGTGAAGCGGGAAATTGAGGCTGCGTGCGTGGATGGGCTATCACATGACGTCATACTGGGATGTCGTTACGTGTTGCCACAACCGAACCCCGAGACCTGTACACCGAAGCCGGTGAGTGCGGTAGAAACCAGGGCCCAGAGTCGTCAGACGAAACCGAAGCCGTTGTAAGTTACGACAACACCGTTCAGTAACGTACTTCCGGCCGAGCTGAGGAAGCTTCAGCAGGAAGACGCAACTCTAGCGCAGTTGCATAAACACGCTACAGAGGGAACGGAGAAAGAAACTCCGAATGGCGCGGTGAAATTCGTATACAAGAAGAGAATCTTGTATCGCCACGCCAGAAAGGCGAACGAACTCTTCAAGCAAGTGGTCGTGCCCAAGGAGAAGCGAGTTGAAGTGTTAAAACTCGCTCATGAGAGTCTCATGGGAGGACACAAGGGAATTGCCAAGACGCGTGACCGTCTTGTCAAAGAATTCTACTGGCCAGGGGTCCAGGGAGACGTTAAGCGGTTCTGTCTGTCCTGCGACAAGTGCCAGAGAATGGCGCCGAAAACGGAACATCGACACGTCCTCTTGGGGTGTACACCCATTATCGACGAACCATTTCGACGCGTCGCGATGGATCTGATAACACCGATAAAACACGCGTCGTCGCAAGGAAATCGGTATATTTTAACTGTCGTAGATTACGCTACCCGCTATCCGAAGGCTGTCGCGTTGCGTGATATCGATTCAGAAACGGTCGCAGAGGCGCTGCTTGGAATTTGGTTGATGGTCGGGGTGCCCGACGAGATCCTGACCGACCAAGGAACACAGTTCGTTAGTCAATTGATGGGGGAGGTGAACCGACTGATGTCGATTAAGCACCTCACGACTACCCCGTATCACCCTCAATGTAACGGACTGGTCGAGCGGTTCAACGGGACTTTAAAACACACGCTCAAGAAGTTGTGTGAAGGCCGCCCCAAAGACTGGGATCAGTATATTCCGGCCATGCTTTTCGCATACCAGGAAGTACCACAAGCGAGTTTAGGGTTTTCTCCCTTTGAACTCCTGTATGGGAGGACCGTACGTGGTCCCATCGCCGTACTGAGACCGTACGTGGTCCCATCGCCGTACTAAGCGGTTCTGTTTAGGGTTTTCTCCCTTTGAACTCCTGTATGGGAGGACCGTACGTGGTCCCATCGCCGTACTGAGACAGCTGTGGACGGACGAACATGCTGTTGAAGAGGTACGTACTACCTACCAGTACGTCCCAGACTTGCGAAGCAAACTGGAAGAAATTTGTACGATCGGACGGGAGAACCTTACAGGAGCGAATTCGTGTCAGGCGAGGTACTATAACAAGAGCGCCAAACCACACCAGTATGACGTAGGGGACAAGGTGTTGTTACTGTTGCCCCAAGAACACAAGAAGTTGCAAGTTTCTTGGAGGGACCGTACCTCATAACTGAGAAGGTTGGTGGTCAAACCTACCGGATCGGCTACCGAATAAGGAAAAGCTGTACCATGCTAATCTTCTGAAGAAGTACAGAGAGAGACCTCCAGCGATTTTGTCGTCGCCACAATCATCAACGAGGATGCCGAAGGCGATACGGAAGGTGCTAACACTGTCCCGAGCTGTCCATTAACTAGGTCTAAGACACCCTCAGACGTGAAGTGTGACCCCCTGTTGACTGCTGAGCAGCGTGAAGAGGTAGAGACGTTGCAGGCAGGGTATTCCGATGTGCTTACGGAATTACCCGGAAGAACGTCACTTGTCGAGTTTGGGTTGAAACTTGTAGATGACCGGCCCGTTCAGCGGAAACCCTATCCTTTGCCCCACGCAAAACGACAAGTGGTGAGAGAAGAGACCGAGCAGATGATTGCTCTGGGAATAATCGAACCCGCCGATTCTCCTTACAGCTCTCCTGTAGTCTTGATACAGAAAAAGGATGGCACTCATCGCTTCTGTGTCGATTATAGGAAGCTGAACCAGGTGACAGAATTTCAAGTTAAAATGCTACCTGACCCTGAACATATCTTCGCTTCTGTCTCCAAAGCGAAGTATTTGTCGAAGTTGGATTTGTCCAATAGCTATTGGCAAATTCCGGTAAGGAAAGAGGATAGAGCAAAATTCACCTTTGCTACTCCCGACGAGACCTACCAATGGTTGGTCATGCCGTTCGGAGTCCAAAATGCACCCAGCATCTTCACTCGAATGATGCGTAAGTTGTTGGAACCCTTGGAACAACTTCATGGATGATCTCTTGCTACCTACGGAGACTTGGGCTGAGCATCTCACTCTACTAGCAGACGTGCTGCAACGGCAACATCAAGAGGGATTGACGGCCCGCCCTTCCAAATGTCACCTTGGGTTTCGGACTTTAGACTATCTGGGACACACCCTGAGTCAAGGCACGCTGTCCCCAGAGAGGTCAAAAGTAGAGCAGCTGAGAAACGCTGTAGGTTCCATCACGAAGACTGAGGTGAGGCCATTCCTGGGATTGGCCGGGTATTACTGGAGGTATGTGCCCAATTTCAGCGCAATTGCGGAGCCGTTGTCTGACTTGACCAGGCAATGGGCTCCGAGTAGCGTTATTTGGACGGATGCGTGCGAGCAAGCTTTCCTGACACTGAAGGACAGGCTGACGTCCGACGCTATTGTCCGCCTACCGGACTTGTCTAAAGACTTCGTCTTGCGCACTGACGCGTGTGACACCAGCTTGGGAGCAGTACTCCTGCAAGAGCACAATGGGACGGTTTTTCCCGTCGCGTACGGCAGCCGGAAACTAAGAACGAGAGGAACTACTCCGTACCGGAGAGGGAATGCCTTGGAATCGTGTTCGGAATATCACGGTTCGAGCGTTACTTATACGGGCGGAAGTTCGTATTGGAGACCGACCACCAACCCCTCACCTACCTCGCGCAGGCGAAATTGTCAAATGGACTCTTCATGCGTTGGTCGCTGTTCTGAAAGCAGTATCAGATGCAAATCATATATGTGAAAGGAACGAAAAACGTAGGCGTTGATTTCATGAGCCGAAGCGCTGATATGGCGTAGATTATACAGTAGATAATCGTATGTTGTGCATGTGTTCGTGTCTGTAGTCAGTTGTAGTTTTATTAGTATTATTTTCCCTTATGTTGTTACGCGTATTAATGCCCATTTGCAATCGGTGCAGGTATGATGTAATAAATCCCGATTTTATTCTCAAGCGTGGGGGAGTGTCATGGCCTATCTAGGTGGACGGATGTTTATCCAACTGACACTAATCCCGTGTTTGATCTGTGGACAAACGCCGCGAGCAAGAAGCCAAGCGAGACGTAGTCGCCAAAAAGTTCTTTTTGCAGAACAGGGCATCATAAATTACACCTGGGTTCTAATCCTTTAGTAGGACATCAAAAGTGCCATTTGTAATAAAAGGGTAGGCAACATATATTGACAGTTCCGCTGATTTACAACTTGGGAATGGTTAGTCCATTGCATCCAATCAGAATTAAACTAGTGGGTGGGCATACCTCAAAGTTTCGAGGATATCAAACTGACTCCATCCCAGAATTATTTAGTAGACCGAGGCAGATTACTAGGTGATTGAACGATTAAGGCTACTCCGAGAGACGCACTCGTAAATTTGGCGTGAATCGCAGGGAAAAGATTGCGAACAAAAGGAAGCTTCATGAAGGTAGATATTCGTTTGATTTTTGACTCACACATTGCAACGCCGTAACTGTAAGTACTAATATTATGTTTACGCAATTACTAATAGTATTGTTAAAATGAAGAATTACTTTGTAGAGTTTCATTTGTGTACTTATTTGAGATTTGTATTGGAGTTAGGAAATGATTGATGTAAGCAAAATTATGAATGTATGTTTGAATATGTTCAGAGCATAGATAGTTGCATATTTATATATTTGTATGATTTGTGATGCAAAATAGATGTGTTGGTTATCATGTATTGGTGTGAATCAATTATCGTTGCCTGTATACGAGTAATTGATATCGTGCTTTATGATGTGTTGTTATGTAATGATTTTAAATTGTGTTTACCATTCATGAATGTATGAGTATTTCGGTGGGAATGGATGCGTGACCCATGAAATTTGATAGCCTTATCTGACGATAAATTATCTGGGTAGTGTGAGTGTATGTGCCAAGCAAAATAGTACACCCTCATTGTCTTTTACAGGAAGCTTTCGCGGTGGGACAACTTCAGTTAGAAGGAGAGTCCCGAGAGACTGAGAGAGAAGACTGAAGTAAGACTGTCGGTACAGTCAGGGTCGACGGATTGGAGTCGACGGTTCGACGAGAAAGTCGACGAAAAGGGAAGTGGAGGTGGAGAGGAAATTTGAATGCGTAAAGGAGGAGTGCAGGAGAAATTTAGAGAGACAGATGAGTAGAACCAAGGATATGGCGAAATTCTCACACTGATTTAGATGATGAAATAGGCACAAAAGGGTCGAGCGATTGGGAAGCTCGCATGTTGAAGTTTTATTATTAAATTGTTTTTATTTATTTCACCCCTTGTACTTTTGTATTTAACTGTTAAATTTCACCCTTTAGTACTTTTGTATTTAATTGTCGGCGTTGCTGACTGGGGGCTCAGAACCATATTCACCTACTTAACTTCTGAACCATAATCGAGCCTGGGTGGGTGCCATACCTAAATAAATATTGGAAACACCCCATCCCATTTTTATATAACCAAAACCATACACGGGTATAAAAATAATTAATTTAACCCCATAACACTCAAGGGTATAACTAACCCCCCTTCCCGTAACAGGTATTTTGCTCTTGTTCGGAGTACTCCTTTTTTCTCTGCCTAAAATATTAATGGACACCAATCAAGGATCTGTTGTTTTTGTACCGAGTACTCAATTTGTCCACTATCTAAAAAGTCAACGGACATCAATCAAAGTTCTGTTGTTTTTTTTCCCAGTAATACGTTTTCTTCTGTCTGAAAGTCCAACAGACTCTTATTAATTATTGATTATTTTTGTTTACTTTAAAGAGGACTCTCTTTACTTTTGTTTGGATGGCGTCATCTGCGCATTTGATAGAAATTAAGCTAAATCGTAAACATTTGATGTACATGGAAAGTCAGATAAATGAATAATATTCACCATTTTCAACGATTGTAAAAATGCTGTTACTTAAAATAACATACCTCATCAATAACCTCATCATAACGTACCTCATCAATAACCTCCGTTAAAACCGGACGAATTCTGGGTGGAGGATAATCGTATTCGTACATGGATACAATCGTCATGATCAAATGCCTTACCGACTCCTCTGTTCCATCTACATCCAGCATTAACCAATTTTTGACATCGTGCATACCATGTTCTATTGCTATGAATGTAAAGTCCTCTGCATCAACTCCCATCAGAATAGCGAGGGAACATTTATTATCAAAACCCTTCATGGTGTTTAAATCAATTGATTCAAGAAAGTCGGGCGTTATTAGGAACATGTTTATATTGCTGCTCTCTTGGGATTTATTATCAGCAGTGACGTCATTAAGGGCAATGCTAATTTGATATTTCCGTTCACCAAACTTGGATTGGAGGTACGTCGCCCACTCTGTGCCATCTTGGGGATGGTAATGGATGGAAATCTCCTTGTAAATGGACATCATCAGAAAAACTGACCAGAGACCAGCAGCTGTAGCAAAGAAAGAGATATTTGGTGGTTATATTGGGAACGATACGGTGTTAAAGTAAACGATGAGCTACTACACGTTGAATTTGCAATCTACAAAGACCTCTGAAGAACATATACTCCTATATAAAATATCAGATCTTATTTAATAATTTTAATAACGAACTAATTCTCGACATAAGCGATGATTTATTTTAGTACAAGATTCTTTGCAGCTCAATATCGAATGCACCTAAGAACAAGTTTGATATAAAATATGTACTAAAGGCAGATGACGTAGTACATACTAATACAGATTACATAGCATAGATAATAAACGTAGATGACATAGTATAGATACTAAATGCATATATACATTTTGAAATTTGGTCGAAAGATTGTCTAGTGGACTTCAATCCTAAAAACATCGAGTGCATTATCAGTTTCATCAAAATTAGAATCCGCATTTTATAATCGAAAACTTAGAATTAGCACCATAGACACTTTAGATGTACTTTTATCAACCGAGCAATAAAAAGAAATAACACGTTTGCATCTGCCTCACATATGAGCATTGTGTTTAAATTATTATAATATAAACGGATTAGAAAAACTGTTGAATAAATATATTTTACTTCTATTAGGCCTCTACTGAACGATGCTAATATATCTAAGTTGGCTGTACATTTGAGGAAGTTCTCAAGTTACAAATAAGTACAAAATGAATCAAGAAGCAATGTGACTGGCATAATGAGACGAGCATCATCTCAAAATATATGAAGAAAGCAGATTCCCTACATTAGTTTAAATTCTACAAGCATAGATAGTTCCATATGACACATCACCCCCTATTTTCCTAAAATATTTCAACCATTTGTGTTAAATCAAACATACAGATTCTTATAGATAGCAATAGCTTAATGCATGGGAACCCTCGTCAGAACATAAGATGGAATTTCATTTGTAAGCTGCCCATAGTTGAAATAATATCTGCGATTTAGAAACAGGGAACTAGAATCTACAATATTTAAAAGTAAAATTGAGGAAAAGAATGCACATGTGCCGTCCATTTATGGACATGTGGATAGCAAATTAAATATATGGCATGCCGTGATGGTGAATACACTATGACGCGTACTTAAGAGCCAATCCCCTATGTGCATGTAGTCAAAAGACTGAAAAGACTGAAAATTCCTATTCCTATATATATATATATATATATATATATATATATATATATATATATATATATATATATATATATATATATATATATATATATATATACATATATATATATATATATATATATATATATATATATATATATATATATATATATATATATATATATATATATATATATATATATAAAGTACTCTTTTCTCTAACCCTCCAGATCTTCGAGCCATCAAGTGTAACATATGGAGCTGCTTTCTCCTTTAAAATAGATACATTACAAACATGCATACATATATATATATATATATATATATATATATATATATATATATATATATATATATATATATATATATATACATACATGCATGCATGCATGCATGCATGCATACATACATACATACATACATACATACATACATACATACATACATACATACATACATACATACATACATACATACATACATACATACATACATACATACATACATACATACATACATACATACATACATACGTGTCAGGCTTTTACGTCCGTGATCAAACAATACACTGCACTCATGTTACGTCACATCGTCTTCTCCTAATTAAACCGAATTAAGGCTAATATGGGTCCGTTTGCAGCTGATACACGCAGTTCTGTTTACCATAAAATTCATCTCTTTCCCAAGCAGGAATACGTATTACTAAATATACTATAACATGACCCAGACAAAGTAAACCTTTAAAAAGCCCCTGTTGATGGTAAATCACAAACTGGATTATGTGTCAGTCCCATGAGCCAATTTGAAGATCAAAAAGGAATTCAAAACTTAAATACATAATGAATTAATGGACTTCACGTCTCGTACTAACTACATTACTTGATAACTAGCAATTCATTGGCATAACATTTCCAGACATAGTAAAAAAAAAACTCATAACATACGCGATGCACATCATTTAAGAAGATAAATTCACGCGTTCCTAGCATGAAATTACGATTACATACAAACGAGTAATTCTCTCAAACTTTATATCAGGGTAATATCAAATACATTCTTAGAATATATGAGTCATATAACATTCAAAAACAGAGTCTCTGAAGGATGCCCGGTAATCATTACCATTCTCGGAGTTGTGTCTGATTAGCTGCAAATTTATCAACTAAAACCGGTTTAGCATTCTACTGCTTTAATTTAAAGATATGTTTTCGCACACTTGTTTGCCTTGTGGTTGTCTGTCATGCTGAATTTGGATATGAATCACGCCCTTTGTCCAGCGAGTTGTACAGTCCTGGTTTAGGCCACCATCGCACCCTGTCCGTCTCTTCTTCTGCAGATGCCTTCATTTATTGTTGTGTTGATGTATCCAATCCATCTTGTTGCTTCTTGCCAGTGGGAAGACTGTGTTCAATTCATGTGTCAGTAAGATGTCCTTCCTTAGCTGAAATATTTCACTAAGGTCTACTATCTGGATTTTGATGCTATTCTTCATCAGCTGGAGATGTTCCCATCTCTGCTCTTCCAACTGATCTATTGTTTACTAGTGTGAGTACACTCCAAGCACCGACGGTGAGTTGTGTCGCCTTTGTCTTCTTGTTAGGTTTTCGACCGCTAAGGTTGGATACCAGTCAACAATATGCTGACCAGGGTTAATATTTAGTTGGCAATGATTATGTCGCCTTTCCTAGCCATTTTCTCTGTCTACGGTGGTATGCAGTGTGATCCTAAAACGTTGCTTCTCAGTGATCCAAAGGGATACTTAGTTCTACTTATTATTTTGCATAGTAATAAGATAATATATCCCTTGATCCTCCTCTGAGCACTTCTTCAGGCTTTAACGTCGAGTGTAACCACACCACAACAGCTGATAATTTGCCTCTCGCCCATCGCCACTGAACTAATGACTGCTTTTAGTAGAAGAGCTAGAAAAAGTGTTGATATATTGCCAATGAGGCTCTAGATGGATGCACTCAAGTGAAGCATCATCTCATGAGTAGAGTGCTAGATTCATTCATACATGTTTTCCATTATGGTGTATACAAAAAGAATATTAAATATTCATTTCATTCCCATTGTTGGAGTCATTCATACTTGTTATGTTCCTATTGTAAATATGTAGACGTGTGTTATGTTGTAAGAAGATATTTTTCGAGAAAAAAAAACATTTGTTTGGAACTATTATAAAGTACTCTAATGAATTCTGGACAACGCCATCTTGACAACGTCTCTACACTGGAGGACTAGTACATTTCAGGTAGTGAAGTTCATATAGAACTTTGCACTCATTTAGGATTTTCAAAGTCCTTTATAGCGACTAGTTTGATTTACTTGATAATACTTAAATTCCTCTCAGTTTTGCATTCATAACTTTGTTAAATTTTATAAAACATGGTTTTACTTCTTTTCTATTACTTAAGTTTATGACCATTGAGTCGCAACAATACCAAATAATTCATACATGAATAGAGATGTATTATCATGTACGATATTAATTGCTGTTGCTTACTTGTAAGAAAAATAAGATTAAGGGCTTAGACCATCTTTGGTCATATTATAGTTAATTTATAATATTATTTGCTTCTGATAATAGTGGGAACCTTCAAGGTGTGTAGCCGCGTGAAAACCCTTTCCATGACGAGAAAAATGGGTGGATATTTATCCATCTTGAATGGGTTCTAAGACCTACTTGTATGTTTGGTAACTGGCCTTAATTTTGTAATTAGTTGTAAACATTGTTTTTATATGAGTTCAAACATTTTTGGGGGGAGGGGTGTGACAATGTCAAGAAAAGTCCCTTTAGGGTGACAGATGGAGTCTGAAAGGCGTATATGCATTATACTGACGTTATCTTATGTTCTTTTAGCAATTTGTATCTATTTTACATCTATAAACTTTCTGAAATTAAATTTCTGTGTACATAAACCTTGTAAGAAAGATTAAGCTAACATAAAGTAAGGCTGACAAGCAATTTGGTAGTCATATTTGTAAAATATGTCAATAATCTGATCAGTTTTTCAAGCCATTATTGCAGTTTGTTCCATTTATTAAAACTCGATTTGAACTTTTTTAGATAAACCTTGTTTATTCTGCATTTTAAGTAAATTATCTAAAGATGTTATTGCGCCCAGCTAGGGTGAAACAAATATTTAGATATATTACGTAGGTCATAGGACGGGTTTAGGTTCTGGTGAATCATAACTTTCAATTTCATACACCGATATATATTTTCGTATAAGACTTATATTTTTATGGAAAAAAACTTGCTGGCTTGGCTATATAACAATTTCGTTTGCAAACAAACATGCTTTAATAACCCATTTTGTAATATGTTAAAATACATTTTCATGCCAACACAGGAAGTGTTGTCCATTTCTACAAATTTTGTAACATTTTGGATTTGATTCTCTTTAGCACCAATTGTTTAGCTCATATTAGAAAACCTACTTATTGCACACAGATAAATTATTTGTGCATGTTGTAGTTTATATGTATAAGACGTACTTAGATTTTATGTTTTACAGTAGGTTTTCACATTTTTCTATATATTTTAATGCAATGTTTAAGGTAAACCATTTGATTTCTGCATAAAGATATAAAAGCAAAATATTTATTTCTATTTCCTTTTCGTCTCCGAATTTGTGTATGCTGCGGGGATATATTCATTATTGATTGGGACTAGTAGCATGAATGTCAAATATTGTAATTATTCCAGTTAATTACAAGGAAAAGGTTTTCTTGCAGACACCTTCATAAAAAAACCTGCTCTTATAAACAGCACTTCTGAGTCACATATTTTACATTTTGATGTTTTTAAATTTCTTTATAACTGCAAATACCAAACATCGACATAAAATGCTAGTGATCGCATGTCCTTTGTCGATATGTTTCACTGTATTTAATATCGCTTCACTTGATAATCTATTAACATTTAAAGGCGCCACCGTCTATCATTTTAGCACGAAATATCAACTTTCGACCTTGGAAATCTATTCATGGTTACGAACACCAAAATTAGGTCAGTTTTGACACTAGGATACCAAATCGGGCACATAGTTTACCTTAAGACACAAACTCTAATCGTTCTGTACGTCATGTAAATCGTCACAGTGTGGGACAGGAATAACTAAAGATACTAAAAGATTTACAGTGCTATTTCGATCGACATATTCTTTCAACGGTTATATTAGTGATGGAGTTTCCGCCTCCCATGAATGCTGATATAATTAAATCACTTGTTTAACCTTAATAAGGACCAAATTATCGATTTTGAACAGTATCTTGATGTATTGGCACGAGATACAAAACTTTATCATCAGGCTGAAAAGTTCCTACCATTATGGTTTTTACCTGCCTTTAAAGTACTTTTTATGTTCGGATACTGAAGATTATATCTCATTAGATTGCAATCGAATACATGATCTAAAATATTCATACCGGAAACCTATATTAAAGTGGTTTCTTTAAACACTTTAAATGGTCCATAGAAAACGTGTCAAAAACGTAGTTCAAAAGAACTAAAACTAGCCAATTGACAAACAAACCTAGAATAATGGAAATATTAATTTCATTTCCGGCCACTAAAATTGGTGGAAGATATTGTGTTGAGCTTTATTGACTCACAAATGATCTTCAAAATGAATTTCATGAGTTATGTTAAGACGATCATGTTTATTTAACGTAGGTATGACAATTTGGGAGCTGACTGGCCACTCGGTACCAGCAGGTGCCTCAGGTGGTCTCTATTTTCTGAACACTAACACTATCAGAAAAAGAAGTCTTCTCATATAAAGGCAAAGTACATTATACTTACATGATAAAAAAGAATGAGAAGCTCGTGTGTCCCTTAATATTTAAATAGTGAGGATTCGTCTAATGTCCTTTCGACATGAATGGTTCATAATTCTAAATAATAGAATCAGACAGGGTTTATTTGACCCCACAAATGTTTTGTTTCCAATACACGACCATGATCTTGACCTAAGAGAAATAAGAGCCGTTGGAACTGCCCGGTCTTTATTATGTTGCTTATTTTTAAGACAAAGCAATTAGAAATGAAGTACCGTATTTTCTTGCAATTCGTACGCATTTCGTACGCATAGGAAAAGATAAGGATATCTGATAAGACTTATTACTTGGATTATTAATCTTGGATTCGCATTAGTTGTGCAAGATTGAAATTTGTAAATACTCGCTCGAAACTGAGTAGGCTTCTTAGCAACTATCTGCTCAGAAGAAAACTTATTGTATTGACAAACGAAACTCCATGAGTCAAGGACAATGTGTCAGCTGTACGATCAACGTTTTCTAGAGCATCTATCTTGTGATTATCAAACTTTTTATGTCATTCTTGAAGTAGTTCTTGAACTCTTCGACTATTATGGGATGTCTATGTTTTTTCAAAATCCTTATTAATCTTTAGATGCTCACCACCAGTCAAATAGTCGATTTAACTATCAAGCGTGACACGGGTTTGGCTATTTTCTTATTTGCAATTCCAAACCTTTCCCTATATGACTGCATCTGATACCATCAAGATACAATCTCTGAACAAACAATAATCAGCACCTACTTCTACTTACTGGAAAGTATAAACTTCACGAGAGTTTCCAATAAATACACTCTGTAATAACAATGTCCAGTTCTCTCTTGATCATTTCAAATTCACTGCTACTTGTTCAAAAATGTGAAAAATATTAATCTACGTCTTTTTCGTTTAAAGAGTGTACTAATCTAATATTTTTGTAACATCAAAAGTTGCATTTTCATGAGTAGAGTGTTTTTTTACACTTCTAACATTATAATCATAAATAAAAGTCCCTTTCTTCCCTTTCGTTTTGTATTTGCAATTTCAATTACATCTGTTTTGTTTAATTTGGTTAATCTTTCATCTCTTTTAATGTCTCACACTTTCTGGAAATTTGATGGCAGCACTAAATAAAATATTATAGCTGAGATAAAAGAATGCCGTAAATAAACCTAATTTTTTTAAAATCAATTTCTCTGAAATATTTCTAAAGTTCTATTAAAGGCCAAAACAATAACAGGTTCCGTATAAATTCAAAACCAGAAATTTACTAGTCCGCGAAGAATTGTGACGTTGTCAAAATGGCATTGTCCACAAATCCTTTGAATAATTCACACTAGTTCCAGAATAACATTATAATCCAAAAAATGAGCACTTTCTCTTTCCACTGAACAGCACAAACAAATGTTTTCCTATCCAATAATATATAAATACAACATACAACACGTCTGTAGATTTACAACAGGAACACGAGAAATGAGGCACACCCACCCGACGGATGCAACTCAATTTATCTCAAACATGCCTATTCAAATAATCGAGCCCAACCAATTTCAAGTTACTGCATTCTTATAGAACCTTCCAAACCCCATCAGCAAATAAGAAACTAACTTAAAGTCTCATTAAGTATTATGTCTTATTAATGTGATTATTATTAGTATTACGTAAGTAAGCATCTATTTATAGGTCCTATGTAATTGAACGCTCATAACAGACTGTCATGTAGGCAAATATATAACTAAAGAAAATATGAACGATTTACAACCATGAATAAAAGTTACAAAAATTAGATAAACGTCACGTACCAGTATTTATTATATGCTCATTTTGTTTCTCCGTTAACTTTATATTGTCAGAATCGTTTAATATTCCCCGATATTGAACACCTTCATGCTGCACTCCTCACGCTCAATTCATAGGGACTATTTTCTAACGTAATCAATTTTTTATGAATGAACTAAAGCAGATATTTCATGGACTGCCACATACTAGCAAATGTTTCATAGACTGACACATACAAACAGCTTTGGCACATTTCGCGTTTACTTTTTTGATACAATGTTTCAGATTTAGCTATATAGGATCCTCACAATAACACGCAAGTTATACACATAAACTGTCTTCTTTAGCTGGTAATAAAATGACAAAAATATACTTACAATTTTATATCCTGAATTTCCTCAAAAAATATACTTTTGTAGATCTGTAAATCTGAATTAGATGAACCATGTCGTGTGTTCTCAAAGTTGATTACACATTTTGAGTATATTCCAAGGATAGTTACATCCTCTTTACTTCACTCAAAATAAAATAAACATTAAATTGCACATCATCTTTTCGATGATTGCAATTGAAAGGCTTCATTATTTTCCCACATTATGATCTGAATCATTCAATGACAGAAAAGAAACATGCATGCCGATGGTAGCAGACTTCAAGACGATTAAATTGGCAGACGCTGCTGGAAGCCGATACAAGTCACTTCATATAGATAAATCCAAACCATAAATAAAAGACTGCGTTGAATCGACAAAAATACCAAACTGTATTCATTCCATATCAAATGGAAAAGTTGTTGCAATGCGTATTCATTAATAATATTACTCAAAATTTCAATTTTAAGTAGACCAAACGCCATTTTCTTTCGAAACTTACCTCTAGCGTGGATCCATCAAAGCTGATGTATTTAGTTTGGAATACAGTATACATTTACTTTGTTTCTTGTAGTGTATTTTTGTTTATATATTTAAGCTTTGGGAAGAAGGAAAATGAGCATATAATAAAAAGGTTACTGTATTTGTATGGGAAAATATGAACTCGTTTTGTCGGAAGGATATACTGCTCTTGCTATGTCGTGCAGTATATCCATCCGAAAAACTGGTTCATATTTTCCCATAGAATAGCAGTATCCTATATTTACAAAAATATAGATATACATAACAATTGGGAATCAATAGTTTTCATTCCCTTTCTCTATACCTGAGAAAGTAGGTCTTCGGAGCTTTCATTACAATATTATTCACAGAATTCTATATTCTGATAACAGATTTTTAATGGAAATAAATTTATGAATCATAATTAGTTATTTTTTTGTAATAAAGCTGAAGAGATCATGCTTCTTTTACAATTTTTTAGGTCATCTTGTAAATACGGTATAGATAAACTGATACATATGCAACTTGACCAAATAAAATAATTTTTCTGAAAAAGAAAACAAAATTATCTGTGGGTGCTTTTTTCCTCTAATGTTCAGATTTAGCATGAGCGTATGATGTCGTAGGTTTACATAATGGCGTCGTTTGTACATGTTAGTAATGCGATACCCATTTATTTAACAGCCATATGATGAATGAGATAAAATCTATAGGCGTTTTACACAGGCAAATTATGGTCATACGTATGTAAGATGAGGTAAAATTACCCTTTAATTCTCTGTGCCATGTAAATGAACACCAACAGGGATCATCTTATAATATAAATATATCACTACTTCAAATAACGCTGCTACATTTTCGGCAGTAAAGTACTTACAATTCTACGGAATGGCGACACTTGTTCACTATTACAAAAGGAACATCTGTTACTTGCGGGTGAGATAACAAAATCTGATTTCCTTCAGAGTATAGTCGATAACAACTTGATGAAAGTCTTTAAAGAAGACATATCCTCTAACAATCTCTATCGTCACGTTATCTTCAACCGGAATCTTGTTTCATAATGTGATAAACTGATATGAAATCTCCCACTGTCTCAAATATAATAGTTGTACTTCCTCGTTATAAACCTCCTTGATGACTGTTATCACTGAAATCAAAGCTGCCAATATCAGCTCACGGTAACAGATATTGAGGTAGGATCCATATTAAATGGATATTTATCATAGGTGCGTAGTATCATAACAGTAGTTTTGTATTGTTGTTTTTAATTAGATTAATTCATTCTACCCCAATGACTTGGTCATTACGTCACACGCCCCAGCATGCGAACCCACGCGTGAAAGTTACGAGGATCCCATGCATTAAGTAAAGTCATGTGGAATAGAATATTTTAACCTGGATCAGTAACCAAACAAAGCTGTAGTTATCGTGCTACTAATCTGTCCAAGATCCACTGTTTACGACCAGAAAGTCCACGACCACTACAAGGGTCTACTGTCAAGGCTTGACAGCGTCACAACAAAGATTATATGATATGGAATTATGTCCGTCATTGTGGAATACCGTCTATAACATGCTCCATGTGATCAAATCTATATAACGTGAATTGCCTCCTTCTTACACAACCTTCCGGAAGGACGAGGTAGTCATTGCACGAATTAGTATGGAACCTACTTATATAACTCGCTAAACATAGCGACCCACTTGAGTACGTTTCTTTAAATGAAATCTTCACTCTAAAGAGCACTATAGTAGCTTATTTCAATCTTCAACCTACATACGATCGTTATTATAAGGCTTTAATATAAGCTATACAATAAAATAAATATAAAGTTTCTTTAAAAAATTTAAATTACAAGACATATTTACCATACCAAAAAGTTCCTTCATATGTTGATCATTGTAATAACGATCGTAGGTTGGAGATAAAATTGAGCTATTTCTATCAGATCGGTTTCACATGAGAGCTTGTCAACAAATTATTTCATTTAACAAATAGTTTTTAAATGTCAGTTACTCGCGCGTCACCCAATGTTCCTCATGTGCGACCATTGCCAGTAATTACGTTTATAGGAACATAGAAAACACCAAGGCATACGAAACAGTTCACTGCAGAGAAAGTGACAATTAGATAATCATATGCTTTATATGCACTAGTGTAAGGTATGAAAATTACATCCAAACGACAGAATACTGTATCAGACAACGAGTCAATGAGGAGTATCTGACAAAAAGTATCGTGGGAGGATACATTGAGGGTAATGGGAGTTCTTGACCAAACGTATAGGAACCCTTCTATCTTATAAGATAAGACTTCTTGACCATCTGAATAATGAGTGGATGCATTTGGGGTTGTTGACCAAACGTATGATTTTTTTAAATGTAAAAACAAAATGTGGGTTCTGCCCCAAATGTATGAAATCTATTGAAGGCTAATTCGAACACTGTGGGGGTTCTTGGCCACTTGGTGGTGATCAGATTGATGTTGGTTGCGTACCATGGTGGTTCTTGATATAAAGAATGAACGTTAATGATGAGGTGATGTGTGTTTTACATCACAGAAACTGACTGCGGCCTAATGTTTTTATGTTTAAACGACAATGATGAAACGCCATCAGACCAGTATCGCTTATCATCGAAGGTGCATAATCCCCTTTTCTTTGACCAGCAACGTGTAAATCCCGTGTCGGTCTAATTTGAAAGTTCTCATCGTCTAATAGTGGAGATCACCCGGTAATGACTGATTTTGGCAATTTTACAAACGACGGCCCTTTCTTCACTGCGCTCGTATCCATATTGATACAGTACATTTTGGAGTGTAGACCTATAAAAGTCGCAATGGGCGTACAGATACACTCGTCTTTGAATTTTAACAGGACCTTTTTTGTCTACAATGTAAAACGGACTATGTCGTTGGTAATCGCTGTGATCGAAAGTTATGTGGTCAAACACAGCCTGATAACAATGTTCCGTCTGAATCTCGTAGACAAGCGAATCGGTGTACGTCATGATTAGATGGCGCGATCGCTATTCTGTTACTTGAAGAATATCATAATGTAAATCCAACATGAGAACTTTGGAAAAATCGAATATGGTCCTCCAACGTACACAGGTTTATCGAATGGATTTTAGATGTGCTTTTTCTGGATTTGACAGCTACATGGTGTTCATTAAACATTTTCATCAGGACCAAAGTGTCTGACGAAACAAACATTTCACGGCAGCTTGCTTGACAATTTTATTTTTTCCGTTTTCGGATGTCTTTTATGGTATTCCTAAGTGATCCGCGACAGGATACACCGTGGAGAACACCGACCAGACCAATCAATAATAGTTTTAGATTTTAACATCCACGCACGCTTTTTTAGCTAAACTCTTTAATGTTTGAAACGTGACCGAGTTCACCACGGCAAAGATCTGCGCAGATCATCTATCCTGGTAATCTTCTATACGACGTTGGATCAACGATTCGAAGATCGTGCTGAAATTGGAACAGCGAAAAACGATGACCGACCTTGATCCCAACCAGACGGACTTTGATTTAGCGGGTTTTCTTGTTCTGCGTGTGAAATAAACTTTAAAAGCGACAATTAGTGTGATACCCGTATGTATTTTAATTTCTAGATAAACCATCCGTTTCAACAGTTAATACAACAGTTCTCTATCAACACCTCTAGAAAGCATATGTGGATTGTCATTTAAAAAAACCTTTGTAGGCACCTCTGTTCGCCTTTTCGTTTTATCGTAGAATCAATGACCTAGCCGGGATGAAACTGGCGAGTTGAAGGTCGTTCCGGGAAAGTTTTTCAATCTTAAATTTCCTCTGCCAACTCACGATTTCATTTTGAAATTCGAGCACTGCCGCCCTCGTTCTGGGATAAACTGTGGGATCCCCCGTGAGTGCTTTGTACTAGTCGCAAAGGTGTTTCACATAGCGCTGTGCTGGACGGTGATGATCTCTCTATCGATGATATTGTTAAAATCCGTCCTGAGATTACCTCCAGGAACGCACTCAGCAGCTCGTCGACCTGCTTGATGAGCTTATCCAACGCAGTATTCGACCTTTGGTACTGTGCTTGTCGATCGGAGATCCTGAAGTAAATCTCTCTTAGACGACAGATTAGTTCATTTCGGAGAATGAAATTTTGTTTTGGGTTGATTATAAACTTTCTTCTCTCCATCATTACAGCAATGTGTCATATAAATTTATTATATATTATATTATATATAATTTAAACATTTATCTCTAATTGCTATTAATTATTTGATTTTCCAAATTTGAGATAATATGTTTATCTTAATAATAATATAATATAGGGAAAATGTCATAACGAGAAAATAACTGATGTTAGTGATTGTAGTGGTTGTTTCAGGCCACGACGTGAAAATGCAATAGAAACTGCAGAGGCGAATATTTTTCACAACACAACACCATCATCAAAATAGGAATCTCATGCCCTCAGCCATGCCTAGAACGTGGAGTCAGTGTTCTAGGACGTTTATAATGTATCAGAACTGAGGCAGCCGAAACATGAGGGTGACCAACTGTTGTTACGAGAAAGTAAGAAAATTCAATAACAACAAGAAAACAACATGTATCATCGGCGACTACATGGCAAAAATTAAAGATGTCGCGATCAGGAAGCAACAACAACTGCAGGCTTAACGCCATTGGCACGAGCGACATCGAGAGGCAAAAAATATGATGGTTACGAGATCACTTAGCCATTTTTAATCACCTATGATTCCTACATCGATAGTGACGCCCCTTGTATAAGTATGATGAGCATTATGAGTTCTTCTCTATGCTTTCGGGAGATGCTTTGTGTCACGAGAAGATTTCTGTCTTGGACGATGTTGAGTTTTCCGTTGATGTATAGCTCATTTTGCTGAGTACCTTTAAGCTGCAGGACATAACTTCCTACGCCGACTGCTTTGGTGAGTATGAACTGATGCTATGTATCCTCGGATCTTTACGATTTTCGACGATCGCCTAGGTGAAATACCGGGTGTTGTCGATCATCGATCATCTATCTCTACATTTCAGACTGAAATAGGTTTACGAGCTCTGCAAAGTATTCCTTTCCAATGCATGCTACCAGATGAGGCCTTCGCCGTAGATTACCATGACCACATCAATTTTAGACTGCTCTCGCCATTGTTCTCGCATGAGAAAATGTTTATGCCTGCACTGCCACTTTTATTCCTTATGTCGCGTTGAGTTCTACAGTCAGCGGGACGTTGTTTCTCATCACAGTTCCAATGACTTCGTTCGATATGTCTGGATTGTGCAAGATTGAGTCGGTGATGAAAACTTTGTCGTTGTTGTAGGCATACAGTATTTTATAGCAGAATGTAGCTATTAAAATATGCATACTAAATGATAATTTGCACAAGAAATTCAATAAATTGTCGCGTCGATAAAAAGTGCACGCAGTGGTATCAGCTGATGGAGATTACCCTCGGAGGATCCGAACTGGCTACTGTCGTGTGATGTCCTTTGAGAAACATTGATTTGATTGTGACTAAAAATATTATTGTCGATAGAAGGTAAGATAATCTCCACTCTCCTGCTTAGATTTTTTCGGATTCCATGGCAGGCTCCATCCGTCTAGTCATCGCTTGTAAAGCATGTACGGCTCAGGATCAATCAGCATGAATGGATTGACTGTGTGCCTAGTATTGCATCCATTACATCTAGGAGAGATACCATAGAACCTCACATGTGGAATCCCTCTTAACATTGTGAAATGATCTACATTTTAGGAGAATTGGTAGGTATAGCACATTTATGAACTCCTTTTGTCTCAAGTGTAGAAACATGACGGACGACAAGCATCTAGCAAAAGTGATGACAGCAAAAAAATTTTCGCCTCATTGTACAATTGTTCTGTGAGATCTGAGGAACTTACAAATCGCAGATCGTAATAGGTAGCTTGAAAATACATCTGACATCAGCGTGTCCGGAAATGATAGCAACTTAGTGTGCCTTTTCTCTATCACATAATTCATCGATGTTCCTACAGGAATGGAATATAGATCTGGATGCGAGCTGTGGTATCTTCGGACAGATCGGAATATTTGCTTAGGACAGTGTGTGAGATGTGGTCAAAATCGCATCCTGTGTGGCACCGTTAATATCCATAAACTCATCAGAGGACTCCCCAGACCCATAGACGGTTTGACGTTAATAAACCACTGGAAAAACAACTGAACGAAAACGATCAGCCGCTGCCCGGTAAGAAACCTTATAACGACGTAGATGCTTAAGCATTTTCCACGTCATAAGTTCATTACTGTGAATGTGGACGACCTATCGTCAGCGGATCTTGTCGACAGGAGAACTTACAACTCATACAACGATCATTTCAAGTATCTGATGACGGCCATCGATGTATTGAGCAAATACACATGGGTGGTTATTCTGAAAAACAAGAAAGGAAACTCCTATCGTAGAAACATTGGATATAATTGTGATATGCGTAGAGGTCCAAAATTAATGTGAGTGGATCATGGCAGTTAATGGTACAATAAATTCGTCTCGGACTGGCTTCGAAACGAATAACGTGGACAGATCACAAATCAGGTCAAAGCAGTCGTGGAGAAGGTTACTACAACTCAGAAAAACCACTTGTGAAGAGATTTAGCAGCGATAACACCTGTCGATATTTAAATTTTGCCAGAGATCGTGAACCAATTTAAACACACACAGCACAGAAATATCAAAATGACTCCCACGCACTGCAGGGAACCGAAAACAGGAAGTGATTAATACCTTATTTTTTGTAGTTAACTTTAAGGTTGGTGACCATATGAGAATCAAAAGACACAAATGTACGTTCGAGAAAGAATACACACCCAAATGAACCGAGGAATCGTTTGTGGTGAATACAGTAAAGCAAACGATGACGGTCACGTACACGCTTAAAAATGCCCCAGGTGAGTCCTTCGAATGCTCTTTTTACAAGCAGTAATTGCAGAGAACCAACCAAGACATTTTTATAATTGAAAATGTCATTTTTACAAAAGGTAAAATCAAAATCTCGTCAAACGGTTTGGTTATCTTGACAAATTTAACTCCTGGATCCATTAGCGTCTGATACCTTGTTGCGAGTTCCAGTATCTCAGAAATACCTAATCGTACTCTGTTGGCACAGGGTTTTGCCATCTAATGAGTATAAATGAGATCCTTATTAACCATCACTACATCCTCGTCAAAACGTTTCAAAATATGGAGTGTTTGACGTTCACGTACCTCAACTTGTCCATAGTCACGGAATTGCAGTAGCTCTGACGCCCCTGGAAACAAATTTTCCTGTCTGATATATTGTTTATATAATTAACGTCTAATATGCATACAGTGGTACACAACCAACATTGATCTGATGACCACCCAGTGGTTTTGAACCCCCATATTTGTTTCATTAGAATACTATGATTTCCTACATTTGGTACAGAACAAACATTTTTTTGCATTAAGAAAATACACGTTTGACCCAGAACTCGCATGCATCAAGTCATTGTTCAGATTGTTTACAACCAGTATCTCATGAAATTAAGGGATCTCCTACGTATTATCTGGAACCCCTTAATTTATCACTAGTTCTAATCAGGAAACATTTGTTACTCGAATGAACTCCTAGCTAAAAGAGTTCTCTAAAAAAAACACATCGAAATTTAAAAAGCACGCACATTACATATTACCCGTATGTCATCTGTTCTTTGTTTTCTTTTCAGATATAGATTGTGTTTAAAATAATAAGTTTTACATAAGCTAGTAAGTCAGCACACAACTTAAACTATTTCTTTAACATTCATCTGGTGAAAGTCAATTTCTCAATTGACGTTTTTCGGAGGACTATAGATTAACCTGTAAAATACCTACACCTTTTCTACGCAGCACGATGCTTATTCGGTATTACACAAGGATCACTTGACACTTCTGGGTGAGAACAGAGATATGGATTGTCTTCAGCCAATAGGCAATAACAGCTTGATGAAAGTCGTTGATCAAACACTGACTCCAAAGCAACGAATAATCTGTATCTTCACTTTATCTTTAGCCAAAATCTTCTTCAGGATGTGGTAAACTGATATAAAAGCAATCGCTGTGTTAAAATCAGCCAGATGTATGCACTTCCTTGTTTTAAATTTCGGTGTTGACAAGCATAGAGAAGATGATTTAGCCAAGTTTTCAGTGTCAGAGCATGGTAATATATAGTGAAATAGAATACGTATTTAGAGGTAAGTTTCCACAGGTAGGATAGTATAACAATAGGAGTTTTATATTTTGCCCCTGATGTATGTTAAACCCCTCTACTCCTATGGTTTGTTCCCAGTATTTGCACACACGTGCGAACCCAAGCGTAAAAATATAATAAGGCACTTATTTAAGAGAAAAGTCGTGAGTAGTAGAAAACTTTTACCTAAACCAGTAACCGAACAAAATTGATATTATCTTGCTACTTCTCCGTCTCCGGTACCCTGTTCACGACCAGAAAGTCCACGACCGCTGTCCGCTGTCCACCCCACGATTCTTTATCATATTGCTATAGACGTTTCTGAAATTTAATAAAAACTCGTTGCATTTACACGCGAACGTGCACATTCATCACTTGTATTAAAGATCGGTACACAAACCTTTTACAACATCATTGCTGAATTGACCGATTTGTAAGCTCACAGTTAAAAGTTAGTTTGTAATTGGATCTCATTTATATTGTCTTATGCTATATATTATCCTTCTTTTCCATCGTTTTTCTATAAACTGTCGACTAATTTTGCATCAAAGGCGATGATACGTCTTAAATTGATGTAATATGATCTGATGTAATGGCTCTAAACTTCGATTTCTGATATTCTTAGATCCAAATCTGATATTTTTAGTTTCTATGTTATCAAATTCAAAATGAAGAATCTAATGTATGGGGTGTATATATATTTAGCTATATGAGACGTTTTTGTTGGCTTAATGACTATAAATAATATGATGTAATTTCTTTCTAGATGGTACTATCATTTCTACAGCAGAGCAATATCTAATATAATCTGGTTGAACTGATCCGATCCATTTTTGGATTTCTTTAGCAGCCAGAATGGAACCATGCAAGTGTTGTTGTATTTACGTAATACGTTGCTGCCTGAGAGGCATTTTCATATTGCTAGGTGTTAAAACAATATTACTTGATTTATACTGCATATTAATGCACTACATCTCGGATCAGTTTTTGTGCTTTGAGCTGACATCGATTTTCCATTTTCGCCCAATTATGCTAATCGTTTTATATTCAATGGCTTGGTAATTTTATTAAGAGTACATTGTGGCGCTGACAAAAGTTCTAAAACGAGACATATTCGCAAAATCAGCTTCTGTGAGATTATTTTCCACAACCGCCTGATATATTTGTTTGGCATAGCAAATGCGATTGGTGCTTTAAATAGTTGTTGTGTTTGCAAATCCAGCCACAAAATAACAATTATGGATGACTTGAGGTTCCATACATGGCATCTGTAATCACATACATTTGTTTGCATTTTATAAGCAACACGGTTCTCTTTCCAATTTCATCTCGCAGGTTTATCTTCGAGTCGGCAGAGCCAACCATGCACTTTTCTTTACTTGTACAGCAGTAATGTAATCATTGATAATACATTCCTACAGAAGATTTAAATCTCTGCAATTTGTGATCTTGGAAATATTTTCCCTTACTATTTATTTTGCAGATCATGTCACATACTTTTTTATATATAAAATAAAGTTTAAAGTAGAAAATAAGGTTTTTCACATGATCCTCGCGTACTTTCTTTAATTATGCAGCTCCATTTAATCCGTATTCTGCGGTAAAATTTTAAATATTTAATTGATGGACGATTCTTAAATTTTATCAATGCTTATCGGCTTCTCCAATCACAATCCTAAAGCAGAGAGGAGAACAAATTGTCAGATTTATGAATGTATATATGTAAATATGTCAACCATTTGATGTTATATAGATAAATCTTGTCTCTTGTCCGGAAATGAACTCTTCTATCGGTTTGTCCCTGCCATTTCTACAATTATATCCCATTAAAATACTAATGGACATTGAAATTCCCGAGTAGAACAAAAATGGTAGGAAACTGCTGACATAGGTAGTCTAATTCGTTGTTTGCTGGTATGTGGGAACAGAACAAAAGGTAAATCATTGAGTGAGGAGTGACCCTAACAGCAATGGCTTGTAGATTTTCCTTTAAAACAATCGCATAATGAGGGGCCCTCTTGTTCACAGCAACGAAGGATCTTTTTGAAGCCCTGTCAACATTTTAAGAGATGTGTTAAAAAGTAGCAATTATTAGGCGTGATGCTATCTGTGCATAAACGGCACCACAGATCCATATTCACTTAAGAGCAGGAGAATATCTTTGCAAATGGTCTTACATCCTCCACAGTTCCGTTGTGCAATGGTGTTCTTCATCATTATGCATCTTTATAGGCTTAACTCATCCCGTGTTCAGCATGTTAGAGTTCTGTCTTTTTCTTGTTTGATGGGTTTAGTGCTTTGACTTTATTGAATGTTGTCTGTGTGGAAATTGTTTTTCTCAGGCTTATAGTGTGAAAAAATCGAATGTGTAGACTGTTTTGGTCTGTGCATCCTTTGCCATAATGACAAAATGTTTTTCAGTATATTCATAATAATGCCCAAATAATTATATAGACCGAAATTATTAATGAGCACTTTGTAATTCCAAGCAACAATACTTAGATAAACAAATCCGTTCACATATGAACTGAATCACAACATAAGTTGGTTGTTCTAAGACTGGTGTTAAGATATAGCATAAAGAATTTCAGTTTACTTCTTCCTTTCACAAAATTTCACAAAACGAAAAATGGAAGGAAGTCGAAAATTTAATTTCAAGAACATTCGATTTAGTCCACAATGTCAGGTCTATTACAAAACGTTTAGTAAAGAACATGGCAAACAGCCGGTACACAAGGGATTCCCGAGGGGAATTCAAATATGTGTGTGTGTGTGTGCAAATGAAAATGAAAAAGAATAATTCATATGTTCATGTTTTTGATTACTAATTCGCGTCTGTTCCAGTCTCTTGAATTGAATCTAAACATATCCTAAGTTTCCTTTTTTATGGTCCTTGTATTTTTAAATGAAACTGAAAACTTAATATCATATTCAGTACAATAAATAGTTCTTCCCACACACTCACTCAAACCCTCACCATTATATGCTCGAATAATAATCATTCATTAATTCCTAGAATAAATCATGCTCTTCTACGTAAATCAGTTCTTTAAAAGTACAAAAAGATTTGCCCTAAATACCGGTTCTCAAATAACATGATTGTATTTTATACTTCCCTCTCCTTTATGAATCATTACTTTGAAATTAATGTTAGATGGCTGATAAGGAATGCGGATATCCATTTCTCCCACAGCCATTTAAATGTAAAAGAAAAGATTATTTGTAACCCGTAGAATATTAAGCTGGTCATTCAGTTAACTGTAAAATGGATAGACTGGTATCCATTGTTAATTAATTTCTTCTTAAATATTCTTTATTAGATAGTGGGTATCAAAAATGGTCTATTGTACCAGTCTGTTAACTCTATTAGCGACTGGTAGGAATTTAGTGGTAAATGAAAGCTGAGAAGTAAGTATGGCTGCGTGTTGGAGACGCAAAAAATGTATACCAACTAAAGACATGTTTGTCAAAACCAGGCAGAGGGAAAATATATAATATTACATCAGAGAGCTGTTCAAATAAAATCAGACAAATATGCTTTTATATCTTAATCATGAGATATGTTAGATTCCTAAAGAGATTACTAAGTCTGAATAAAATATCTGATAGAAAATGCCTTATTACTTCTGAATACTAAAATGAGGTCTGATAGAAGATACGACTTGACGTCTGAACCATAAGATGTGTCTTATAAATATCAAGAAATATATCATTTAGGACGGCATATGAATATATGCCAGATATACAAACTACGTCATTGTGTTTGAATAATAGAATGTGTCATATAAATCAGTAAAAGAATCATTAAATTTGAATTATAAAATGTATATGTAAGTCCGGAAAGAAATTACTAAGTCCAGTTCATAAAATGTGTCAGATAGGAAATACTGCTGAATCATAAAATGTCATAGATCAGAAAACACTTCATTATTTTAAAAGAAACATCAAATAAGAAATACATCAAAAACTATGATAAGTCGTTTTAGACACATCTATAGTCCGATGCTACATCCTGTTGGTTTGTTTTTCCCTACCGATTTCAATAATTAAAACGAAAACGTGATAAAAGGTGCACATAACTAAATCAACTGAATCATTGATTTAAAATTTCTAACCTGACAGTGACCAACATGGCACTAATACTGGTATCCACTTGCACCTTTCATTCTTAACGGACTTTCCATACTAACACGACGCCATATTCTGTACACTATGGGGTAGTTTATTTCCATCCGACAGCATAATGACGTAATTCAGCCTATTCGGTAGCTGCCGGATAATTCCGTAAATTACCATAACGTTGAGTTTGGAATTATATTCCTTTGTACACATGAACATATAAATGAAACCACTTGTTAAATTCACGTGAAAGGCAATTGTTTCTCTTTTTTTTTCCTTTGCTTGATTCGAAACTGTAAATATCGGAAGCAAACGACATATGTACGTACATCTTTAGTCGCTCATACACCCCATTGCTGAAAATAGACTTGTCAAGCAACTGGAAATGGGTCTTAGGCATGTCCGTCTATAATATTGACAACTTCCGTTAAGCAATGAAACGCGCAGATAATGACGGTGTTAATGCTATTCTACTCAAAGTCTGGTTAGAAAATATAAATCAATGAATGAATTTACTCAGTTCTTTGCACTTTTTATCAAATTAAAGGTTTCCGTTAATCGGCAGGGGGTACAAACCAAAGGGTTAGTAGGCTCGGACTATAGGTATGTATGTCCAACATTACTTTACTCATAAACAATAATCAATACGTATGTTAATGTTATAAAACTAGAAAACGTCAATTGTATCAATAGAGGAATTCTTAACCAAATATAACTAAAAGCCGTTTAGATCATTTAATATAAATGCTATTTTATGGCTATTTTATTTTATTTCTATCAAAATGCAGTTGGTACTCAAAATGGAGAACAGTTTAAGTAAGCGTATTTCCACCAAACTGAACGTATTAAACAAAGGCAAATTTGAGGAGAAATTAACAAAGGTACAACAATGTTTATTTGACAGAATATCATATTTAGCACATTGATACGTCTCTCAGAAGAAGCTCGTGCATAAGATGATACCACACCGATGGCATATTCCGCTTCTATATATATTCTTTATTGTACATTGCTTAAATATTATCACTGAAATAAGTAATAGGAAAATGTAAATTATCCAATGGCTTTGTAGACTTTTTATTAACATGTTTGGTTACATTTGTTCAATCATTCGTCTTTTGCAATTCTGGCAGTGTTAATAATTTCTTGCATTATTTAAATGTACCAATATTATTGGATGCATCCTTTCACGCTTAATTTCTCCATTCTATTATTTGATTATGTTATTAAAATAGCCATCGAATTGTTCTAGTACATCTTGAAAAGTGTTGCATTCTTCCAGAGCTTTTCATTTTTATTTTCTCCATGGCAGTTTCTGAAGAAAGAGTATATCACCGTAAATTCTTTGATTGATGAGAAATAACTGTGTGTGTGTGTGTGTGTGTGTGTGTGTGTGTGTGTGTGTGTCCTACTATCTCATCGTGTTTTATAAGTGTTGGAGATGTCAGAATTGCAAACGATGCTATTAGTATAGAATGGAAAACTATGAAATGCTAGAAGAACTGTACTGATATTCCTACAACTTTTATTCCTGATATTCCTGCAACTCATAGTCCTGCACTTGTTTATTATACCTGAAACCTTTTCCCTCTCCCCTTCAAGCAATAAAAACTATATGGCATTTGATTCCATCAACCATTAACTATACGAATATGAAATTAAAACTCTTGACAATTGTAGTTGTCCGGGCTCTACCGTTCTTGTAGAAGCCTCTAACAGTTGGGCAGTCGACCGGTTAGATACTCTACCGACGGCTGGATATGTCTATAGTTTTGTACCCTTGTATGCTTTTCCAAAGGTTCTCCCATAATATTTTGTACTGTCCCTCCTTGCTCATTTTCTTTTATTTGTACTGTCCCTCATTACTCATTTTCTTTTCTTTTTTTTTTTTGTTTTTAAAAACTGAAATATAATTGTATAAGGTTTGTGTAGCAAATGAATTTGGTCTGGAGGAGCTAACTGTATTGGGCTCTAAAAGTACATATATTATGATTTTATGGTCTCATAATAAGTCAAAACTAGTGTGACTAGGCCGTTAACAAAACAGTACCTTTTCCAAGACGGTATTTTTCTGTAAAATTTGGTATAGAAACTGTCTGACATATTTAAGTCTTAAAACATTTTTAGTGCAGAAAAGTAATCCAGCTAGATTATTACCTTTTAATTTGCTTTTTGTAGTTGCTTTGACAATAGTGTCTCAAGTAAAGATGGAGGCTATGTTAGGCATGAATTAGTATAGCATTTATTATGGACAGCGAATGGATTGTTTGAAAATATTTTCGATTAGCAGCGATATGTTATGCCGGAGAGATGAAGAGATTTTTTTTTGATGTCCAAGGTGAAACATAAAATTTAATAGTTTTATCACTGCTGAATTTTGCTGTTTCTATATGAGGCCACAATAGCATGCTAAGTTATGGAATGAAATTTTGGATTCTGACCATCAATTTTTGTATTTCGTCCGAAAGACACGATTAGACATATTAGATCATAGATTGTTAATATAAACAAGAGTCAGTCTTATTTGGCTGAAACTAAGTGATAGTTCATATAAATCAATATAGGAGAGATACATTTAGAAATTCTCCCAGACAAATGTCAAGTCCCTTACTGTTTGGGATCAAGCGTTTCAAGGACGATTTCCAATTTGATCCAAAGACAATCGAACTTTAGTCAAATATAGATTTTACCAAAGTATTACAACCTTCAGGTCTACTTCCCAATCCGAGTTTGCCGTGACTCTTGTTACTTCCAGGGCTTTTGGTCATTCTAAACTGATGTATCTGATGTGGACGTAAAATGTTTTACGGTAAACAAAATAAGTTCTAAATTTTGTTGTGCTCCACAAATGGGATACAAGTTCTGAACCATCATGAATTAGATTTAATTGGCAGAAGGGCATACAGCCTTTTAAACTTAAACACGTTCAACTTAAGCTCTTATCACCATTTTAAAGTCTATTTTGAAATCTCTTTAGACGTATTTGATGTTCAACGGTATGCATGACGTTTAGTTATGAGAGATCCAAAAACCGTCGACATATAATGAGCAATCAATGCCTAGATCAAGTCATTTACGGAATTGTTAATTATAATATTGAAATGAATAGCAGACATTAGGCTGCCCCGTGGTACGTCCATGTAATGCGAATAGCTATTACGAAGGAAAGTACCTATATTAAAACTGAATACATGTAAGCGGACCGTTAGACCTATGTTGGTGTCATGTGTTTTTCCAAGTAAATAAATACCTGCAATAATCATTTACTTTCTGTTTAAAATTTCTCTAGAGATATTTCTACCCTGGCTAAATGGCCATATTTGCTTTGCTGGCATCTATAATGTTTGCTGGTATATGTAATGTCCGTTAGAATGAAGATTTATCATTCGTTCCGTGGCTTCACAGATAGAACTTGTCAGTGATATGTGAGAACATTTGGAATGTCAGGTTCGGTTATTTTAATGTTTAGTTATACGTCTTCAAATTCCCAAAGAGTGAAAGGACATCGCAATATTCAACGTTAACTATTTTTCAATAGGAGGAACCGTTTTATTTCGCGAGAGAGAAGCTTTCAGAATAGTGCCCTTTCCATGCAGTTTCTCAGTAGAATAGTTAGGCCAATATAGTTCTATGCAATAATCTTATTTCAGAGACGCTACACAAGTCTCCTTCGCCGATGCTAAGTCAATTAGATGAGTTTCAATTTTGTGTGGTAGAAGTCTTTATGTTACACCGTAGTAAAATATAAACTGACCATTAAAGACTGGAATATTCGCTTAATAACATTAATAAAATTAATAACATTAATGAAAATTTAAAACTTCAACAATATATGTGTTTGAATGTGGACCGTTTTGACATCATAGACAAAGTTTTCAAAAGCATTTTGTACAAAACTCGGAGAGTGAATTTAACGTTTACATAACAGTTAATAAATCTTCTCCTGATAAAGTATTATCATGTTGTTCTTTGAATGTGTTTCTGGTATCGATTTAATTGTTTATATATAACTTCGACATGATTTACAACTGAATGTTGCCAAGTTTGTGAAGAAACAATTTTCTTATGACCAAGTCAATAAAATATATCAAATATCCTGTCAAATAATGAATTATGCAAAGCATGCATACCGAAGGTACTAATTTATCTCAGTTTTGTCTCAGGGTATCATTTCTCTCGTGTTGCAGGAATTTTAATGTTTTCTATCCCTTCGTTTTTCTCCCTTAGCCGTTCAGGTTTGGTTTCTTTACATTCATTTGAATATATATATATATATATATATATATATATATATATCTATATATATATATATATATATATATATATATATATATATATATATATATATATATATATATTCCGCCAATCTGAACTTCGAATCTGATGGATTTTGTATAATCCTAATCCTATATTATGCTGCTATAATGATTTTTTTATTTACATGGAAATTTAGAACCTTTAATCACCATGATGTCAAAAGGCTAGTTTAAGCTGATCTCAAGATTTGCATAAATAAAAGACTAGACTGAAAGGTATGTTCACAATGTTGGAAAAAGAAATATATAACTATGTTAAGATAACTAACAGTTACTATACATCCAGAAAAATATATAATAAAGAAAAGAATGGAAGCAGATATACGTACAAGTAATACATTACTAAATACATAGAACTGATGCAAAATCAAAATAATATAGACAATAGAGTATAAAAAACAGGTTTTATTTGCATTAAGACAAAACGTTCAATTAAACACAACGTTGAAAATACTCGGAATGCTATCGATGACTAAACTATAAAATCTGAAAGTGCTACAGAAGATGATTTAGACAGATCATTTCATTCCCTTTGTCCGTTTTGCCCATTCTTGCCCTAAACCTTATATAATATGCTGTCATAGGTCGCACACTAAGTAATTGCCCATTTTGCCCCTGAACATAAACATTGGTCATCATAGAAATATTCTACCAATTGAAAACAGATTAAAATTTTGCAAAGATAAATTCCAAACAATGAACCCAAAAGCGACAGGAAACGTCAAATCAATCAGAATGGTTATGTTCAGCAATAAGGAAATTTTGGACTGCTTAGTCTGCTTTGTAAGAACGATTTTAAAAGACAATTATTAAACTTAAGATGCACAATCCTGTTATTTTATCTTCCACCAGAAAGTTGCTTTCCTGTAGAAAAAGTAAGACCAATCAAACGTCTTATTATTTAGGGCATCTTTGATCCTTTTATTATCTTGCTATAAACATTAGATTTATCTGCGATTAACGAAGAAAAATAAAGTTCACTCTTTCCTGTTCGATTTGATCCTCTCATATCAGTCGAAATATCAACATGATGCTTCTTGTTGTAGTCTGAAATTATTTTATGTCAAATCATGAGAAGTAAACATTCAAAAATAGTTGTAGATCATGTTCAGTTCTTTCAAACTGATGATATTCTTTGTATTAAAACATTTTTCACGAGGTAAAGATTTCTTAAATTGTGTCGACATCAAAGTCCTATGGTGATTTTACTCTCCTGGGTACTTTTTGGTTAGATTAATGCCAACACGAACTCCCAAAATTAACTGTTGCCATTCATACTGCCTCGCTAAGCTGGGTCTTTAAAAACCTTATGTCAAACCACACTCTGCATCCGCTAGCAGAATCATCAATTATAAGGACTAGTTATCAAAAATATTCAATGGTTTCTCTTTCTAAAACTAAGATTTGGTGTAGTAAATTTAACATGTCATATATTTGTAAAATAACTTGGCTAAATCGGGAGAATTTTCGGTCCCACGCCATCTCAACTGGAGTATTCTAAGGAACAGCTGCAGTAGATACATTTGGCAATGCAGATGAGATCAAGACGGTGGAGATGGCTCGGGCACGTGTGTTTAATGTCACCGACTGCACTACGCAGCATAGCCCTTCAATGTACGCCACAGGGTAAGAGTCTGAGAAGAAGCCCAAAGGAAGCATGGTGAATGAAATCATAAAAAGATCTGAAAGATAGTGGGATGACTTGGAAAACAACACGGGGAGGGGGCATCAGTCATGTTAAGTCTCTTCAAGTACCTCTAGGTCAGAGAGGGATGAGTGAGTGTACGATATGGCATCTGGTTTATCAGACATAGGTTGTTTTTGATTGTAAATTGACTCCTCTGTATCCCTTCCCTCCATGTCTTCAAGTTTGTAGCATACTGGATCACCTAAATTTTTGTATTTTATTTTAAATTTTTCTGCCTAAACAAAATAAGGTATCAATTTTCACAAAATGATTTGGAGCTTAAAATTCTAATTGTTTCACTAAGTTTAAATTTAAATTTTACAACTGTGTCTGTTGCTAACCAGTAAATAAGGTTAAACATAATCTGCATCTTTTCCAATTATTTATTGGTTTAACCGGAGACAGGTACTATTGATCTCAAAATGTTATCAATTAGCGACAAAGCACGCATTGAATTGTGAGATTTTTTTCTCATTGGCAACTACTACACCAGTCTAATCTGTATGATTATATTAAGTCTTTTCAGTACATATTAGTTTTGGTCTGGGTAAATTGAAATGTAGTCAATAACTTTTTTCAGTAAATAACTTTTCTGATGTAAAGATTTTCTTTTATGAAAATGAGTCTTGGCATGTTTCACTGCTTGAAATTTACTCCAAATGTATTCTGCATGTCATGTCGCCTTTATTTTTTTTTACTTTTCAACGCCAATCATATTTTGAAGATTTGTACATTACTAATCAAGTACATGTTCATCTATTGTATTTCTCATACGCTTTCGTGTCATCTCAAAATTCACACCATTGATCATATATATATATCATTTGTGAAGAAATCCAGTTAACAATTCTATCCATTAACTACAATCCTGTATTTAATGTGTTGCTAAATTTAATTGATATAAATAAAGTAACTGTACCTATAAAGACTGTAGTAAATATGTCTCAAATACTTTTTGTCGGTCATTTAAAGCGAAACAAAACGTACACAAAAAAGTTAATAAGAAAAGAATCATATAGGTTAGCATATCGACCCAAATAAGACATGAAGTATGTTGATGCTTCACTCTTTACTGTGTTTATAATGTTGCTTTCAAAACATTTATCTTTATGTCATTGTTATCACGTTTACATTTAATATGCAAATCCCAATCTTTTGTAAAGCATTAAGCCCTGTTCATTTAAAGTTTGAAATAATTTGAAAAAACAACTTTTCTGATGATATGCTTCGCAAAAACAAGCTTTTACCAAACGTGTATCCCAATCAACTGTGTAATCCATCCAAATGTGAAATAAATAGACACTATCTCTTGATGGTGACAATTGATTTCGCGTTCCACTCGTGAAATATGAATTACTTGTGCATGCTTGATCCAGAATCTTCGCCTTTCGGCTGTACAACACTCCTCTCATTCCTCAACTATTGCTCTAAGCGTCTTAGTTTGCGTTAAAATACGTGTATGTGTTGGGTTTTTTAGTACATATTGAAATTGGTATCGATATCTTGTGAGTGAAACGCCTCTTGTGAGTGTAAAGACTATTGCTAATTAAATAATGTTTTACTAATGTGAGTGTCAGTGTCCATGTATTCTCTACTAATACAACCACAAACACACACACAAACGCACACACTTGTGAATGCTTAGAGGTTAGTACACATGTCTACAAATTTATTATTTTTTCATTGTATACTTCCAAGCTAGGACATCTGACCCGTTTTCAACCCTAACTTCGTTTTCATATTAAAAGGGAAGTAAACAAACACAATGGCATGACAAGATTTGCAAGTCATGTTAATAAAGATAGTTAAATTTACAATTAGTACATGACCACAACATTAAGCCTTCAATAAAATACAAAGGAAACCGATAAGCCAACAGTAAATGTTTTATCTCAACAAGGAAGTGTGACCACATAAATAAATATCTGATCTAGGATGTCCGACCCGTTTCAGACACCGATTTTGTTTGATCTCTAAAAGTAAATAATTACATTAACATGACACGATTTTCAGCAATCATGATTCGATAGGCCGGGAAGTTGATATAATAATTGGTGCACGGGACCTCCTCTGAAATTTATACTCTAATGGAAAGTTTTCAACATTCACCCTCCAGTAAAAGCAAAGCAAATTTACAGGCCAGTATTAAATGTCACCTGCCATACTTCAGCAGTTTTCTTTTTACAACAGATTTGCATTACATGATTAAAAGTAGTTATCCTAGAACAGAAAGGAAACAATTAGCAAGTGTAAAGAAAAAAAATAATTGAATTACTAGAAATAGAATTATACAAAGCTGCTACTTCCGCTTAGCTGCAATTTCCCACCTATAGAGGACGCCAGCCAGAAATGACGTATATTTATCACCAGAAGGCTAAGAACATACTTCTTGCTGTTGAAAAATAAAACACTATACATTATGGCTAAGGAACATTTAGATCAATCTACTAAAAACTAATTTACTGTTCAGCCTTATATCCATATGCGTGCAATAGATTGGGTCACTTTCAAAACATCCATTGTTTCAATTTATTTTGAAATTTCCCGTAATTACAGATAAAAAGGAATCGGTGCTCGCTTTCCTAAGTCGGCCGACTTTATAAAAAAAAAAGAAATCGGCACATTTAAAATAATCCAAAGGAACCAAACTTGTCTCCTACCGACTTAAATCGGCACACGTAAAAGATACCAAAGTCACTTTCCGGGGTTGGTTTGCTTTGTAATAAAACCTACAATTTTACTTGATATTTTGTCGGTAAATTTAAGCAAGGAGTCTAATGTTGTCTGCGAATTGTGTTTATTCATCATTTTTGGTCAGTTTGCACCTTGTAACTTATTATGCATGAATGGCAAGTGCCTTCAAGCAATCGGTTGATAGTTTCATCTCTTTTAAGATTTTGTTATTTGACAATGGCGATACACACTAGGCCTACTGTAAGGATGCGCAAACCGGTATCCTCTACTTATACGGAGTTCGTTAGTATATTTTTTTTAATAATAAATTTCGCATGATGAAAAAAGAAGCAATAAATGATAACAATGCAAAGTTAATTTCTTTCATTTTATTTTTAAAATAAGTGTATGATTATCAATTAGTTTGTGCACCGTAGGGGGACACAAATTCAGCACAAAATTATTTATTTTCTTAATTGTATGGAATAATGGGGCAAATATAATTGACGACATTGAATAGTAATGACAAGCTTTTAATTTACGGGCGCGCACACTAAGACAACGTGGAAAGTAAAACAAAACAATAAAACAAACTGGTAAGAGCTTCATATTGCAGCAACTAAATAGTGCGAAAATGTTTAACTCTCTCTCTCTCTCTCTCTCTCTCTCTCTCTCTCTCTCTCTCTCTCTCTCTCTCTCTCTCTCTCTCTCTCTCTCTCTCTCTCTCTCTCTCTCTCTCTCTCTCTCTCTCATTTGTGTAATCGAGTGTGTATTACATACAGATGTCTTACAACCTGAGACTTAAAATGACATTTCTGTTATTTAGAGATGAGTTGATCACTAAAAAGTAGATACTTTTTCACTATGCCAGCGCTAGATACGCTACCTTAAGGTCTTACCACCTTAATTAACATCTATTTTGAATTTGTCCAACTTCGAGAATACATTTAAAAATGCCAGAAAATTGCTTCTAAATACCTAAGAGTCAATAATAAAATTCCAAATCCGATTATCCTGTTTTTAGGCGTCCGCAGCTTGATGGACTGTAATTCTTATCTAAATAAAATACTTAGGATTCCACAGATTATAAAGGCCGGACCAACGAAAGGTTAACGATGCACAGACAATCAAGTGTGTGATCACTGCCCGACGAACAGATAAATGGTCATTACTGGACAGTGATCATTTATAAAAATTGTGATGAGAAAAGATATTTTAATACGGAAAGAGGTCTTATTTACTGAAGATTTATATCTATTTTCATTTAAATTACCTTTATAAGAAGAAACATGTATCAAGTTACTTTTGTCGCCTACGTTCTCACCATATCACCCACCACCGACGTTCTTACTGAACATGCGTATTTTTCTATAAAAAAAAAACCGTTCGCTTCGCCTTCTCGCTTTGTATTGTCTATTCTTTTTATAGTGCCAACAATGTGATGAAGTCAGCCCCTACGCACTGCATGTACTGATTTGACATGGCGACGCTCAACAAATATTACGCACTTCTGAGAGATACGGATGTAGAATGAGGTCATTTACATTTGCAACATGCACAATGGAGAGAATGTTAGATACCTTGTGTTACTTGCATGTACTTTGTTTTCAATTTCTTAGGATATTGTACTTGCTGAAATTGTAGATAATGTAAGCAGAAAGTTAGCTGAAATTACAGCAGTATAATATAAGACTCCAAATTAAATAAATCAATCATACATCAAACTAAAGGGAATAAAAATTTATTTGAACAGTACCTAAGATATACGGAATCTTTTTTAAATAGCCAGTATAACCTGTTAGGAAAACCGGGGAAATTATCTTTTTAAAATTTAACCTATGCAATATATCAAACTGTAGAGCGTAACCTATAGCGACGATTTAAATGGACAGACCTTAAGACTGACATTTTAGTTTTATTCACTAATTTGACAAATTCTTTCAAAAGCGGTGTTAAACTCAGAAAAAGTCTTCTGCAAAATTCTAGCAGATTCAAACTTGAAACTGTAAGGAAAGTAACTCATTCCGAAAAGTATGATAATTGTGGTTCAGAAGCATTCATATAATTTCATATTTAACTCCGACTCTTTATTTAGCTCAAAATGTGCACAGTAAAGGATAAAATGCTTAACAACGATACCATTAAACCCTTCCAACATCTCAATGTATCAGAAATTATAAAAGTTCTTCAAGGATAACTCTTGAGATCAGTCTTGCAATAGTTATCTTTAATGCATACCGTAGGGCCGTGGTTCCCAAAGTGGGCGATGGAATTACGGGGGAGGTGGTTAATAGGGGTTGAAGGGCCCTCTAAGCACAATGATCACGTGTTTACGATTGACAAGACTAGAGCCAAGACGCCCAAGCAAAACTACTATTCTGAATAATGCTTTTACGAGGTAAGGGAGGTTCGCTGAACCAAACATTGGTCACACTAGAAATATGCTTGCCATCGAACACAGGTTTTAATGCAAAGATAAATTCCAAACAATGAACCCAAAAGCGACAGGAAACGTCAAATCAACCAGAATGGTTATGTTCAGAATTAAGGAAATTTAGACTGCTTACTCTGCTTTGTAAGAACGATTTTAAAAGACAATTATTAAACTTAAGATGCATAATCCTGTTATTTTATCTTCCACCAGAAAGTTGCTTTCCTGTAGAAAAAGTAAGACCAATCAAACATCTTATTATTTAGGGCATCTTTGATCATTTTATTATCTTGCTATAAACATTAGATTTTTCTGCGATTAACGAAGAAAAATAAAGTTCACTCTTTCCTGTTCGATTTGATCCTCTCATATCAGTCGAACTATCAACTAGATGCTTCTTGTTGTAGTCTAAAATTATGTTATGTCAAAACATGAGAAGTAAACATTCAAAAATAGTTGTAGATCATGCTCATTTCTTTCAAATTGATGATATTTTTGCATTAAAACATTTTTACGAGGTAAAAAATCTCTTAAATTGTGTCGAAATCTTTCTTATCTGAAAGTGCACATGAAAGTCCTATAGTGATTTTACTATCCTGGGTACTTTTTTATCACATAAATGCCAGCACGAACTGCAAAAATTGACTGTTGCCATTCATACTGCCTCGCTAAGCTGGGTATTTAAAAACCTCATGTCAAACCACACTCTGCATCCGTTAGCAGAATCATCAATTATAGGTTCTAGTTATAAGGACTAGTTCAATGGTTTCTCTTTCTATAATTAAGATTTGGTGTAGTAAATTTAACATGTCATATATTTGTAAAATAACTTGACTAAATCAGAAGAATTTTCGGTCCCACGCCATCTCAACTGGAGTATTCTAAGGAACAGTTGGAGTGGAAACATTTGGCAATGCAGATGAGATCAAGACGGTGGAGATGGCTCGGGCACGTGTGCCTGGCACCGATTGCACTACCCAGGATAGCTTTTTAGGGCAAGAGATAGAGAAGAAGCCCAAAGGAAGCATGGTGAATGAAATCATAAAAAGATTTGAAAGATAGTGGGATGACTTGGAAAACAGCACCGTAGGGGAGGGGGCATCAGTCATGTTAAGTCTCTTCAAGCACCTCTCGGTCAGAGAGAGATGAGTGTGTGTACGATATGGCATCTGGTTTATCAGACATAGGTTGCTTTTGATTGTAAATTGACTCCTCTGTATCCCTTCCCTCCATGTCTTGCAGTTTTTAACATACTGGATCTTCTACAATTTGTTTTTTTTTATTTTAAATTTTTCTGCCTAAAGAAAATAAGGTATTAATTTTCAAAAAAGGATTTTGAAGCTTTAAATTTTAATTGTTTCACTAAGTTTAAATTTAAATTGTACAAATGTGTCTGTTGCTAACCAGTAAATAAGGTTAAACATAATCTGCATCTTTTTCAATTATTTATTGGTTTACCAGGAGACAGGTACTATTGATCTCAAAATGTTATCAATTAGCGACAAAGCACGCATTGAATTGTGAGTTTTTTCTCATTGGCAGCTACTCTTTTCAGTACAAATTAGTTTTGGACTGAGTAAATTGAAATGTAGTCAATAACTTTTTTCAGTAACTATCTAACTTTTCTGATGTAAAGCTTTTATTTTATCAAAATGAGTCTTGGCATGTTTCATTGCTTGAAATTTACTCCAAAAGTATTCTGCATGTCATGTCGCCTTTATTTATTTTTTTTTACTTTTCAACGCCAATCGTATTTTGAAGATTGGTACATTACTATTCAAGTACATGTTCATCTATTGTTGTATTTCTCATACGCTTTCGTGTCATCTCAAAATTCCAAACATTGATAGTATATGGGGCTCTTTTGTGAAGAAATCCTTTTCTCGCTAGTGTGTAGTGTATATGTGTCCAGTAAACAATTTTTTCCATTAACTACAATGGATTTTCCTTCCATCCCGTGTTTAATATGTTGCTAAATTTAACTGAAATTCATAAATGTTGCTGTACCTATAAAGACTGTAGTAAATATGTCTCAAATACTATTTGTCAGTCATTTTAGAGCGAAATAAAAGGACAAATAAAATAAGTTAATAAGAAAAGAATCATATAGGTTTGTAGTTCTACCCATAGCAGATATGAAGTATGTTGATGCTTCACTCTTTACTGTGTTTATAATGTTGCTTTCAAAGCATTGATCTTTATGTCAATGTTATCACATTTACATTTAATATGCAAATCCCAATCTTTTGTAAAGCATGAAACCCTGTTCAAGTAATGTTTGAAATAAAGGAAAACAACTTTTCTGATGATATGCTTCGAAATAACAAGCTTTTACCAAACGTGTATCCCAAACAACTGTGTAATCCATCCAAATGTGAAATAAATGGACGCTATCTATTGATGGTGACACGGTTGTTCTCCAAACGTGTATCCCAAACAACTGTGTAATCCATCCAAATGTGAAATAAATGGACACTATCTCTTAATGGTGACACTGTTGTTTTCGCGTTCTACTCATGAAATCATTCTAACTTTGTATGCTTAATGATAACCTTCGCCTTTTTGGCTGTACAACACTCCTCTCGATCCTCTATTATTGCTCTAATCGTCTTAGTTTGCGTTAAAATACGTGTATATGTTGGGTTTTATAGCACATATTGAACTTGGTATCGATATCTTGTGAGTGAAACGCCTCTTGTGAGTGTAATGAATATTGCTAATTAAATAATGTTCTACTAATATGAGTGTCAGTGTCCATGTATTCTCTACTAATACAACCATAACACAAACACAAACGCACACACGTGTGCATGCTTAGAGGTTAGTACACATATCTACAGATTTATTATTTTTTCATTGTAAACATCCAAGCTAGGACATCTGAGCCGTTTTCAACCCTAACTTCGTTTCATATTAAAAGGGAAGTAAACAAACACAATAGCATGACAAGATTTTCAGCAGTCACGTGAAGAAAGGTACCTGAATTTACAAATAGTACATGACCATAACATTAAGCCTTCAACAGAATACAAAGGAAACCGAGAAGCCAATAGCGAATGTTTTATCTCAACAAGGAAGTGAACATATAAAAAAATATCTGATCTAGGATGTCCGACCTATTTCAAACACCTATTTTGTTTGATCTCTAAATGTAAAGAATTGCATCAACATGACACGATTTTCAGCAATCACAATGAGATAGGCCGGAAAGTTGAAATAACAATTGGTAGAAGGGACTTTCTCTTAAATTCATACACTAATGGAAAGTTTTCAACATTGACTCTCCAGTGAAAAGCAAAGCAAACTTACAGGCCAGTATTAAAGATCACCTGCCATACTCCAACATTTTCTTTTTATATCAGATTTGCGTTACACGAATAAAAGTAATTATACTCGCACAAAAAGAAAAAAGAAATAGCAAGTGTAAAGAAGAAATAAAAAATAATTACTCGAAATAGAATTATACCACGCTGTTACTTCCGCTTAGCTGCAATTTCCCACCTACAGAGGTCGCCAGCAGAAAATTAAATTTGGCGAAGTGCATGCTTCTACGGAAGCCCATTGGTGCAAAATCGTGTTCGGAAAAATAAATATATTGCGAATAAATGCAATACTTATTGCGAATAATCGCAATACATTGCGAACAAACGCAATACTATTGCGAATCAACGCAATACTTACTGAGAATATTCGCAATACATTGCGAATAAACACAATAGTCATTGCGAATATTCTCAATATTATTGCGAATAAACGCAATACTTATTGCGAATATTCACAATACTATTGCGAATAAATGCGATAGGTTGTGATTTAGGCAATCCTTTTCTTACATTCAATCTGAAGAAGTTTTTGAATTTCTGTCGTCGAATCCTCTGCGTCTGTAGGTGAGTATGGCCATCGTAAGTGAAAATGTCATTATTATTACTCTATTTCTTAACGTATTCAAATGACTTTAAGTTTCGCCTATTTGCCCAGGTCAAGCAAACTCCGCAACTGCGGGAGGATGGGTAGATGGACATAGGTAAATTGACAATGAAAACAATAAAATAATAGTTGGGCACAACTGCTTAAAGGACATCATCACACATTAATATTTTGTGTTCTCTTGGTACAATGTACTATTGACATACACATAGGCCTGCCCGGTATTGCTAGTTTGACTTGGCTTCCGTTTCTATTTAATTTAAGCGATCGAAGATGGAGCCAGAGCTGTGTGCATTTTTGCGAAGTATAGGTTGCCACGATGCGATTCAAATAATGGAGCAGAAAAAGGTATTTCAGTGCAAACTACACCAAAAGAGATCAGTGATAAGTGCAACATTATTCCTATATTATAACCCAATATAAGCTTAGATCCCTCAAAATGTTCTGCTTTCAATTATTCTTGAAAGTATTTCTCCATATTTTAATTATTTTACGCTGCTTTAACATTATTGTTGTTTCATATGCCCGAGTTTAAAGACTTACATCTCTAACTTATGTCAGAAAGGTTTACCATTGTAATAATTTTGCCCAGTGCTTTATAACTAGAATTGTGCTTATGTATTATTAAACCCTATCAAAGCATGCACATGTATACATGCAGACTCTTTGAAAGATTTATATTGAATTATTACTCATATTCAAATAAGCACCTTATACAAAACTTCCATTACATACATGAAAAATATTAAAGCATTCAGTTTCATCATGCTAATTAGGCTAGACAGTGAACATCTGTCTGTATGTCGGTGCCCATGTGTTTTTTAAAAAAAATTAAAATGTACATTTCCCATAAAGCTTCATATTAGCTAGAGCATGGAAGCTGCTTGTTGTGATTGTAAGAATAAAGAAGACTAGGTTTTATATCATTATTGACAATGATTGACTTAACTTAAACATCAGGATTTGACACCAAGTTCACCTTCAGCCATTTGGGAGCAGGATCATGGAGGAATATTACCATGTTCACGATAGCTTTTTACTGATTGAAGAAAAGGAGTCAGATGATTCAACTGCACACAACTTCTCTCCTTATCAAACTCAGGCTCTTCTATGAGACTGTCCTTTAATGTTGATCTTTGTTAACATTAGGTGTTTTTTCTATAGAGGAAAGATATATAGAAAAGGTTACAGTTTATTTATTGATATGTGATTTGGCATCAAACCTAAATTTGGCTAATTAAAATACTAAAATACTTCTTTTGAAAAGGAATAATAGAACCTGTCTGCCAACCTTCCCCCTCATTATGTATGTATGTATGTATGTATGTATGTATGTATGTATGTATATATATATATATATATATATATATATATATATATATATATATATATATATATATATATATATATATATATATATGATTATTGTCTTGTCAGCTCAGTCTCAACCTATGTAAGTCTTGCAGACACTAAACCAAATGTGCCTGTGGGTTCTTCCAATCATGTGTATATCAGTTCCCTAAATTGAGATCACTAGCCACTAGGTTTGAATTGAAAATTGGGTCATGTTACTAATGTCTCTAAATTAATCTGTAAAAATGACAAGCCATTCTGCAGCAGATTCAGTTATAGCATTGATTACTTTTGTCAGGGCCACAGTGGAATCTGGGCAAGGTTTCTGTGTGTACTTTTAGTTCACATGGCCATAAGATGTCCACCCATCATCTCCTTATAAACAATTGCTTCTTACCACAAAGGAAACCATATTTCTTATATGATTTAAACTATAGGCTTATATAATCAAGATCTCAGATGGGTTTTATAGTGAGTGAGATTAATGCATGTTAATAAATTGTTCTTGCATAGATTGACTTATTTTGTTTGTTATGAATGAGACCTATGCATATTAATGAGATGATTTCACATCTGGTACTGGCAGAGATTATAATCACGCTGAGGAGCATATTATTTAATGGCTTTCAATCATACTTGGAAAATATTGGTAGTCTTATGCAGTCAAGATCTTGGATATGAAGAGTTAAAAGCAAGATGTAGGCGTGTAATGACATGATGTTGCATCTGATTGGATGAGTTTGTCAACATCCAGGTGTCTCAATTTGTAATCAGATTTTGATCAAACTTGTTAGGTCTTACTTTGCTGTCTTTCTGTTGGTCCATAGTAAATATGCTGGTTCTTCTATCCAACTTAGAGAAATCAAAGCTCAGCCCATCTCAAGGTTTAGTCTACATGGGGATAAAATTCATCACAGATAGTGGGTTGATATGTGGTCCTCTGGTCCAGAGTAAACATAATTCTCTTTCCATTGGAGACACTCAGAATTAAGACTGCATTGTAAGTTGATTTTTTTCTCACTCTGATGTGGACATTGCACTCCACAGTTGACATGTTTCCTCTAGTAGAATCTTTCATGGTTGGTGTAGTATAAAACCTGGCAATCCATGTTGTCCCACTGTGTGCAGAGTAGCTGTTTTTTTCTCTTCTTCTTTTAAAACAAAACAATACTCGGTTTCTGCTAATAAGGGCTATTGAGCAACCCTTTCCAACACTCAGATTTTCATTGGAGTGGATTCTCATTTAGCAGACTGGATCAAGTTACAAAGATCAGTGTCCCACTCTCAAATACCTAAATGGAACCTCTCTCTCATCTTGTTGTCCTAAATACCCCTTATATCCCCACCCCAAACCTTTGGGTTAAACTTCCTTTGAGAACCTTATAATCAAGACATTTTTCTTCCTTACATTAGCATCTAGGAGATGAAGGGGTGAGCTTCATGCCTGATGCATAGAGCAGAGCAGTATTAGTTTCAATGGGAGTTACAAGTCAATTTATTTCCTTTGCCATCAAGTATTTTTCAGCCAAACTTCAGCTTCCTTTCATTGTCCAGCTCCCAACTGAGACAGCCTCAGCGACATCTGTACTGGAATGATCAAGATAGGCATTTATGTTCATAGGGCTCTACTTTTTCACTTGGCATCATCTAAAGAGAGAAAACAGGATAGTAAGCATCTTTTCCTCTCCATTCAGCTGATATTCCAACTTCCCCCATTTCTTGGTGGACTGCATTTACTAATAAAAGAATTTAATAGTCCCATTCTGATAGAGACCTGTCTTTCATGAAAATAAAGCCCACCACAAGGTTCAAGCCATTTCTGTCTGATGGACATCTGTAACTCATTCATCTTGGAAGATGTGATGAAAGCCTTGGTTGGGTACTCTCATACACCTGACTAGCCCATCAGAGTGAAGGCATTTTCTCACTGAGCCTAATCATCCCTCAGAAAGTGGGTCATGTGGAATCCATCCCACAGTTATCTCCTGCCCTTCTGTGAGGCTAAGTATTCTTTGTTTTTATTTGCCATTTGTGGGATGTCTTCCTTTGCCTGTATGATCCTGATTCTCTGTACCATAAAATGTCCAGTTCTTATTCATTTTCTTAATATTATCATTCCCTTGTATTTCTTGTTCCAGCTGGATCTTACAGTTATCAGCTATATGAGTGTGGATGACTTGATGCAGATTTTACCAAAGCTTGGTGATAGGATAGTACTGAAAGTATTTCTAGATGAAGAAATTAAGAAGAAACAGGAATCATGATCTCAAGGGAAAGAAAGAAAAACCAAACTAATTCAAACTTTACGTGCCAAGTTGGGCATTGTGAAAACTAGACTTTTGTCATGATACAGTTCCAACAGAATTCCAGGATAAATGTATTTCAGTCTTCTTTGAAGTGGAGAAAAATAACTATGGCAAGACATTGTAACAGAAATACTTTTAAAGAAAACAGGAAAGTAGAATTGGGATGGATACATGATGTAAAGAAAGCAAGGCAAGCAAAAGAAGGAGGAACTTAAAAAATTGAAATGCCAAGAAATAGCAGGAAAGAAAACATCTTGGATAAAAGCTAAAACACTTTTTTTCCCAACCAATCATGCTCCACTTGGTAGTATTGTGGATTTTATATTTAAATTAACAGATTTTTCCAACAGAGAAATCCAAAATGAAACAATTGAAGAATTATACAACTCTTCAAAGGTAAGTTTGCTGAGACTTTGTACGGTCACAGAAAAAAAAGATTCAGTCAATACAGAAAGTCTCATTCTTCAAGATCAAATGACGATACTTTCTAAGCCACTCACTGAAGAGAACACTGTAAGACTACCAGACACATTACATCATGGCTCAGAGTCCTATCACAAACCACCTGTAACTTTTCTGAATAGGAAGAATCAAATGTAGCAGTACCCATACAAGAAGAATTTTCATTTGAGTGGTGAAAGTCACACCCAGTCAGTCACAGCCATTTGCAGAGTCTATATCTGAATCTGTTGAAAGCCTTAGCACCCCCATTCATGCACTTCAATATGCAAGTTATACCAACATGTATGTAACTTGTACACAAAATTCCATCATGCCTTCTGATGTATTAGATTCTATGTTAGACCAGCACAGTTCTGACAATAAAATATTTTTTTTACCCAGGGGATGACCATTTTAATACAAGATCAGGACTAAATGACACAGTTCCTTTGAATGAGAGGGCTAAGAAAGTAATTAAGAGGTCATGTGTTTCATGACATGATGGATTAATATTCTGGATGCCAGCTTTGATCCTAGATTAAATCAATTACAGGTAGAACTTGTATCTGAAAGAGGTGAGGATGCTGGGGGTGTTTTCGGAGATGTTGTATCAGAATTCTGGGAGACCTTCTATATTAAGCATACAGTTGGGTCTCATATCAAAATTTCAGCAACTGTGCATATCATGAGGAGAGAACATTGGGAGGCAGTGGCCAAGGTTTTCATATGTGGATATAAGCCGGAAAGGCATTTGCCCATTCAGCTGTCACAAGTTTTTCTTCAGAGATGCGTTGATGGAAAGGATGTCCAAGATTAGAAACTGTTGAATACTTTTCTGTCTTCTCTGCCCACTGTGTATAGAGAAATCTTTGAAATGGCACTGAATGATTTTGATAGTGTGGATGAAGAGGATCTTTGTGATGTATTTTCAACCTATGAAGCATGCATTAGGCCCACAAAAGACAACATCAGAAAGATAGTTAGAGACATCTCTCACCATCAGATAATACAAAACCCTTCATTTGTAACAGAGTGCTGGACACCATTACTTCAGTGTTCTTTGAGATCATTGCTACCCAACACAGGACTTGAGGAAGTGTACAAAGATTTGCATGTGACAAACAAAAAGGTTTTAAAGTTGCTTCAATTACCAGATGATATTTCAAAAACAGAAAAGCTCACACTTGATGCTTTGAGGCAATACATCAAAAGCTGTAGTAAAGACAAGCTAACAGCATTTTTGCAGTTTTGCACTGAAGTTGGCAAACAAATTTAAGTTAGATTTACACCATCAAGGTCTGCATTTACCCTGAAACCAATTTACTAGAGCTATCCATTAGCTATGACATCTTTCTTCTTCTTCGTGAGCACTTTCATAATATTTTGGACAGCAAGATGCTAATAATGGACATCATTTAGATGAAACAGGATTGTGTTTTTCTGAAGATAGAGTTTGTTTCTTGACTGGTAAGAAGATAATCTGTAAACCCCAAGAAACAAAATTTGTCTCATCTTTTTTTCAAAAGTGAAAATAATGGTTTCCTTTGACAGTAAGATATGGACTAAGTGGCTTAAGTAATGGGGGTGGGAGATACAGATTGGATATGAAAATTAATATTAGAAATATCAAGAGTGTACAGATCTGATCAGCTAACACTTGGGTCCCTATAATTTGTTAGGAGTCCATTGTATTTATCATGTGCTCCACATTTATGTGCAAGTTGTGTTTTATTTTTCTTTTAATGTCTTTCATTTTATGTGTAAGACCCATTAAGTGTAAGGTAAGACTTCTTAAAAAATTACAAACTTTTAATTGTTTAATATCTTATTTGTGCTGGTTATTTTGTATAATATTTGATAATTTTTATTATGAACAAAAGTGTTCATCTCAGCAGTTTATAACAAATATTTTTTTTTTTTAATATTAATATATATATATATATATATATATATATATATATATATATATATATATATATATATATATATATATATATATATATATATATATTAGTTATTTCTTTGTTTTGCTTTTTCTCCTACAGTTTTTTTTGTTGTCATTTATGCAAGATGGGGACCTCAGCTGGTATGGAACAATTATAAATAAGTTAATCATACAAGGTAAAGAGGCCTAACATAATGAGAAATGACTGCTTCTTGCACTCAGTTTGTAACTGGAAAATCATTGGTATTAAGCAATGCTTTATCCTGGAAAATGACTGGACCTTGTTACAGTTAGAAGAATAGATAGAATGTTTTTTCAATATAAAATTTTCACTGGTTTCATTCTTGCAATGTTTCAGTGAACTTTTCAAAACATTTGCTTTCTTCATCTGATGAATCTAGTGGAAGACATCATGTTAATGACATAATATGTATTTCACTGCAAATGTTAAAACACACACACTGATATGGATGTCCTTGTAATGTATATCACTGCAAATGTTGAAACACACACACTGATATGGATGTCCTTGTAATGTATATCACTGCAAATGTTAAAACACACACACTGATATGGATGTCCTTGTAATGTGCTGTACATGTCATGACCAACACAAAGCAACTAATGATAGACATGACTTTGTGTTTCGAATTTATTAGCATCTTAATACTTGGTCTTGTTATCCATTAAAAAATATGTATAGTCTAATTTAATGCCTACACTAGTAAATATATGACATAATTTGCTTAAATAAATAATTGTTACTTTATTATTTCCATTCATATTTATAAATGTTTTTGGATATTGTTGGACTTTTGTCTCCAATATGAGGGCTGTCATTCTTGATTCCTATTACAAGGGTCCAGGGTCCAATTTGTTTTGGTTGGAGGTGGGGGAGCAGGTTGGCGGTCAAATATAAGAAATTACAATGATGCATTTTCATATATTTTCTAACTAAACTTCATATATGTATTCACAGTAGGAAGACTCATATTTGTGACATAAAGCATATGACCCCTGGGTAATGTTGAGTGATGAGCATGTGTGTTGGTAGTTGTCTTAAAGTGTACAGTGCAATTTAAGTGGATTTGTGAATGCAAGCTGTTGCAGTTGCTTTAAATTATTTAAGATGTAAAATGAGTTAGTGTGTGAGTCAAATAACTTTAATCACTTGAGAGTGTCATCTTATATAAAATTAGTACCAAATATTTTGCAATATTGTTGTAGTATATGCATTACAATATGAAAAGTGGCAATACATTATAAGTGATTATACAGATATTGATATTATCAGTGCATATACATATTATAGTAGCATTAATACATTATGTATAATACATGAACAAATGGGAATTTATCTAACTCCATCATATATCGGATTAGTCAAGTGAAAACGTAAGTGATATGTTTCAAGTCTTTTGCTGGTTAGTGTTTCTTTACTCCATGAATAAATTTATATAATGTGTCATGCTTGTATATACTACCTTTTGCAGCATATTCATTGAATGAGGTAAAATTAAAATCCACAGCATTAAAAAATGAATGTATTAACCATAAATTTATGAATACCCAAATGTGGGCAGTGTAGACTCAGATGTGTTGCATTAAGTACTTGCATATCTGGGTCTTTGCTGTTTCTGAATTGATAGATATGCACGTCTTTTTGCTACTTTGTTTTGGTGTACTGTTAACTTCATAATGATGCCAATTGTATGTAAATTTAAATTTGTTTCAGAATTTTTCATAATCATAGTGATCCAGCAGGTTCATATCTTTTTTATTTATACATTTATAACCCATCTTTATATGTAGATGAAGAATTGGATACAGTTTTATTCATGTTTTACAGTTTCATTACTGCTTTTACTCTTTATTTTAAATTTTGATGATGAGACACATGTCATATCAATGTGAACTTACATTTTATTCATTTATGTCATTGTGATCCAAAACGTGCAGGTAAACCTTTTTCAGTTTACACATTTGTGACCTATCTTTGCCAATAGGTAAGAAATATGTTACTTTTGTTGATGTGTAAGAAAGATTTTTCTTCAGTTTTATTGTTACCTTTACCTGTTTGAATAATGAGACAAATCCAATCTTAAAGGAAGAAAGTTACAAAATGTTGTACAGAATTTATGTATTCACCTGAAGAGCATCCATAAAGATAGTCTGAAAGTGCTAGAAGGAATAAAGCAATGATATTTTTTCTGACCTTTTGTTACATTAACTTTATATATATAAAGATCTGATGGCTTATTTTGGTTAAGCCAGCATTCGTCTTTGCATACAATGTCCCGATGCACATATGTTGCGTAATCCTATCTTCCATACAGCAAGGGCATAGTATACAGCACGCACGGTCTGCCACTGGGTACATTCTGGTTTTTGCTCAGACGTATGCAATGAGTATTCCATACTGTTACAGCCTCGTCAATGTCTTCCTATAATCAAACACACATATATAACTGCAGTAATTTTGCTAACGTTTTATTTATTTATACATTCGTGTTATATATATATATATATATATATATATATATATATATATATATATATATATATATATATATATATATATATATATATGTATGTGTGTGTGTGTGTGTTTCATCCGCATAGCACTAATACCATCAACGTTTTCATGACCCTCTAATAACCATCCAGTATCGGCAGTGACCAAAATGCAAAAAAAAATTTCAAAGGCAGGACATACGAACAGTCGGATAGACACAGTTTGCACGCTATGGCCCTTATACATCAGTGGTGGACATTGAGAACCTGTTCAGTGGACGAATAGCCATGTGAAGTAAATGATCTCTTTAGAAAAGTGTATGATCTCTGTATAAATATCGTATCCCCTCGCAAGAAATTAAAGAACATAAGCATCTGAGTGGATTAATGGTGAATCAAACGAGTAAAACTGTTGAGAGTTAAGGAGAAATGATAGTACAACATGAATGGAGTTAAAATTAAAGGAAAAACACGATAAAAGTGGTAAAAGCAAGAACATGTTAGGGTTTGTAATGTTATATTGGAATTTTCTAAATGAAATGAAGAAATTGCGAATTTTTCAGATTCAAGTAAGTCATACATCCAAATTTTTGGCCAATATTTTTGATTAGAGGTTTAAAGATATCTGCTCTTGCAGGTTTTATGGTATGTGTGTGTGTGTGTGTGTGTGTGTGTGTATATATATATATATATATATATATATATATATATATATATATATATATATATATATATATATAACGAGAAACATTCGTAAAGTTATCATGTTAAAGATAAGTAATCAGGAGAATAATATGGATGCAATAAGTATTTTTTCTTAAAAAAGGATGTCATGCTTGCCTTACTTGGAGAGATGCAGACTATGTTAATTACCTGCAGAATAGACATGAAGACAAACTGTATAATTTTTCTTGTCTATTATATTTCCTTCAAAATAACCTGTATCTTTCAGAAGTCGAAAGAACTCTATCCAAAACTGATAGCATTCCATACGTAATAGCCGCCAAAACGATTCTATCCGCTGGTTAGCGGTACTTGGCCCAAATATGAAAGACCGTGTATTAGTTAAAAAGTTATGCATATCAGCAACCTGAGTATTTTCGGTTCCACGGTCGCCTCTTACCGTTTTGGGGCATGCACAGAGTTGCTGAATTGCATCAATATAATGTCCTGCGATAATGCGTGGATTACTGCTTGAACACGTTACCTTGCACCAAATGATTTTCCGTGAAAATCCATCTATGCAGCCCTTGATGAATAAACCGTATTTGTTTAAGTTTGTAGTAAGAATCTAGGTGCCAGATAAAATTTGGCCCCTTGGCATAATAATTTCTTCGTCGTAGTCTTTTTCTTCTTCTAAGCTCACCCCTGCGGGTCTAAAATGGAATGCAAAGCTGCAACGTCAGATCTTGAAGTTCGAAACCCTGCAAGTAAACATTTTCGATACATCCAGCGATAACCATTTGGACAGCAAGATTCACTGATTTGCTCCGCTACGTATAAAGCTACGTTCAATGTTTGATGGATACTTTCTCCTATATAATCTCGATTCCGTCAGCCTTCGTTTCAATGTCCTTATACTGATAACAATCCTATGATTGATTGATTGCCAAACAGCAAATAATCTCTGAGTGACTTAATCCAAGTGAAAAATACAACTCTATAAAAGCAATCAAATCCATAGATGTATGTGGTCAAATCTCCAAAGAAGTATAACTTTCTGCCTTGCCATGCAAGATTTGATTGCGAGTATTCGCAATACTATTGCGTTTATTCGGAAAAAATTGCGCTTATTCGCAATATTATTGTGTTTATTCGCAATAGTATTGCGAATATTCGCAAAAAGTATTGCGTTTATTCGCAATATTATTGCATTTATTCGCAATATTATTGCGTTAATTCGCAATAGTACTACAAATATTCGCAATAAGTTTTGCGTTTATGCGCAATGTATTGCGAATATTCGCAATAAGCATTGCGTTTATTCGCAATATATGAATTTTTTACGGACACGATTTGGCACCAATTGGCTTCCGTTGTTGAAAAATAAACACTATAAACTATGGCTAAGGAAAATTTAGATCAAAGTACTGAAAACTAATTTACTGTTCAGCCTTATGCGTGCAATAGATTGTGTCACTTTCAAAACTTCCATTGTTTCAATTTATTTTGAAATTTCTCGTAAATACAGGCAAAGAGTAAAAAACGCTAGCTTCCCTATTTCGGCTGATTTTATAAAACAAAAAAAAAAAGAAATCGGCACAAAGAATCAAAAGGAACCAAACTTGGCTTCGACCGACTTCATGAGAAAAAAAAATCGGCACACTTAAAAGATACCAAAGTCAGTTTCCGGGGATGGTTTGTGTAATAAAACATTTGTATTTGATATCCTGTCGGAAAATTTAAGCAAAGAGTTTAATGCTCTCTGCGATTTCTGTTTATTCATCACCCTTGGTCTGCTTGCATGAATGGCAGGTGCCTTCAAGCAATCGGGTGATATTTTCGTCTCTTTTGCGATTTTGTTATTTGACAATGGCGATACACACTAGGTCTGCGGTAAGTATGCACTCGCAAGCAGGCATACGCTACATATATGGAGTTAGTGGATATATGTGTTTTATTTAATAAATTTCACATGATGAAAAAAAGAATTAATGAATGATAACAATGCAAGGTTAGGTTCTTTCATTTTATTTTCAAAAAAAAGTGTTTATCAATTTGTTTTTGTTCCGTGCGGAGGGACACAATTTAAAGCTTTTATTTTACGCACACACTAAGACAACTTGAAAAATAAAAACAATAAAATTAACTGGTAGGAGCTTCATATTGTAGCAACTAAATACTGACAAAATGCTCATCATTGCTCTCTCTCTCTCTCTCTCTCTCTCTCTCTCTCTCTCTCTCTCTCTCTCTCTCTCTCTCTCTCTCTCTCTCTCTCTCTCTCTCTCTCTCTCTCTCTCTCTCTCTCTCTCTCTCTCTCTCTCTCTCTCTCTCTCTCTCTCTCTCGTTTAATCGTGTGTTATATACAGCAGTCTTACAACCTGAAACCTAAAATTAAATATATGTTATAACAGCTCATGTACATTGCACTTAGAAAAATGTATTCATATTCAGTAGAATATTTTCTTTTAAATATTATTGTTTTATAAATCAATATTGATAATTTGGCCAGAAGACTTAAATTGAGAATGTCGTTGTGCAGATGCATATATTTTTAGCATAAAAATGTACATAAATATACCCTTTTCGATCCCAGAGCTTGAATTCACTTTCTTCCTGGTAAATAGGGTCTTTCGCAAAAAGAAAGAACCCTTTTTCCTATCATCAATCTTTTGGTTACAGCCATATGCAACAGTGTGGACCATATTTGCTGTACACAGTACAATCGCAAGATATGTCACATAGACTTTGACGTGGATAAATCACCCACCTGAATGACTAGGTTGAATAGACGGGATAAATGTACGTCATATCCGTTTTTGGCACGCGGAAACTACCAATTGTTTAAGGAAATTGCGAAATATTATTTTTTTCATATAAAAAAGCGGATTTGTAAGTCTAGTCAACATTTATATGGTGCATTTAGCTTATGACTAATAATATCGCAATTTTGTACAAAATAGGTGACCAGTGACCTTTAAGCAATCAAAACTGTATGTAGGGTCTCTGGACAGGACATTTTAGTCCAATTGCCTAGGCATGATATAACTTTAAATGTTTTGATGTGCGCTAAATACAAGTTAGCCAATCATTACTTTATTAGCTACGTTAAAGCAATATAAAATCAGCATGTCTAAAAAACGAACCGATCTGGTGGCCTAGTGGTTAGAGCGTCCGCCTCGGATGCGGGAGGTCGTGGGTTCTATCCCCAATCGAGTCATACCAAAGACTTACAAAAAAGTACCAACAGCTGCCTCACTTGCCGCTCAGCATTAAGAGATTGGTGTTAGAACTGGTCGGCCTGGTGTCAAGATAATGTGACTGGGTGGGACATCATGCTACAAGGTCTTTTATTAATTAGCTAGTAAAACTAGCGTTTAAAACTATTGATCAATTTTAATTGTAACTTATCCCATTTCTTCTTAAATCAAAATAGAGAATGCGCACCGTTTGTCAGAAAACTTGTGTACACGGGTAAATCCAATGAGTGAAGATCTGAAAGCGGAAAGACATATCTCAACGTAATTATGGAAATAATATTGAAATAAATGCACCAGGTCACTTTTGATTGTAGGTTTCTAGATCTATCTATAGATCTTGGATCTCATTTATCAAATTTTGTTCAATCAAATTTTCACAAAACTAGCAAAATACATGAAGAAAAATATAAACAAATTTATCTTTTTTATTGACATCAAAAATCAATTTTTTCTGATGCTGAAATTGATGGCAAAGTAAGTTAGACTATGTTACATAAAGTAGAACAATATATCTACAAGGACATAATAGATGTTTGTGAAGCATGTGAACATTTTGCAAAATGACATTTAGCAAGAACATATCTGGAGAATGTTAAAACAAATTCAAATATGCATTATCATTATATTGATTTATATTTCCCATTTCGCTTTTTAAATTTATTCATCACTTAGCACGGTCGTAAAGAACCACACATAACTGAAAATGCTTATTCTGAAACGGATACAAATTTACAAGGCAGAACACTGGCGTTTGTATGAAAATTGTCTCGGCTGAATAAACATATCTCACATATTGTTACGAGTATGTGGGGTATATGTCACAAGGAAAGTACATTATTCAATCCATTCAAAACTCTATGACTAAAGTTATGTTCAGTGTAAAATGAGATTCAGGATACAAAATTGCGTGTTTAAGTTATATCATCAACAATATGTGGAAGCAGCACTAATCCACCCTTCACATAGCAATAATTAATAGTAGGAAAAAAACATAAACATAAAGATCAATTTAATCATTGGACCTAACTGTAGATGCTTAAAGACAGTTAGAAGATTTATAGATACATAGCACTTTATAGTCCTGAAAAGTTTCGTCTACGGAAGAACTTAAGAGAGGACACAAAAGCGTTATGTGTTTACAACGTATGTATATCTTCATATCAACAATTCTGATAAATGTTTGTCACTTTGTGTAGAAAACGTGGTATGATCGGTATAATGAATATAATATTTACATAATACTATTTGAAAATTCTACTTGTATAACCCGTGATCCTTAAAACGACCGCAATCTTATTGCATAATCAATTTAACATGTAATAAAGCCATCAACGAACTAGTTTCGTCCATACACACATACGTGCGTGAGTGCGTACATACATACATACATACATGCATGCATGCATGCATGCATGCATGCATGCATGCATGCATGCATACATACATACATACATACATACATACATACATACATACATACATACATACATACATACATACATACATACATACATACATACATACATACATACATACATACATACATACATACATACATACATACATAGAGGAATGGTTGTAATTCAATATTTCAATCATGGTTTACCTACAAAATTTTAACTAAATAGCTGATTTTCAGCAACAAACTATGAAGGTGTAACTTGTTTCAAGCAATAACGTTGCGAGTTTTCAAAACATGCATGCCTCGAGAAATAGTTCAATAACACCGTAACATAGTTTATCAAGCAGCATGTGAAGTGAATGATATAAAATTGTTCATGCTATTTAAAATCAGATATGTAAAAATACATGTTTGCATTTCCTTTTCTTCATCATCATGAGTGACATTCTTGGCTAAGGCATGGATATGATGACAGTTTCATGGAATGAATACGAACACTTGAGTATTGTTTATGTATGTTCACATCTTCTAATGTGAACAGTGTAGATTTTCCCAATCACCATCCAACAGTATAACAAATTGCCACCAGTGAGGCTCAACACAGAGTCTAACCCAGCTATCACTTCATACAAATAATAAAACGGCCTTCCTACTGAGCTAGAAGGCATCAGATCTGCCACTGAAGAAAAAAATCTAATGGTCCTTTTCGCTATTAAAATCTGATTCAATGTGGAAATACAGTATTTGGAAAAATATCTGCATTCAACTGTAACTGTGACGAATGAATCCGAAAAGAATTTGGCAATAAACCCAATGCCTGATGCAAACCGGCTGATGATACCTTTCAGTATCAGGAGTGTAGATGGCTCCACCGTTTTCATTGCAAAGTATCTGCAATATTCCAGCATAGTTGTGTTTCAAATAACCTCGTCGGGAAAAGTTGATTTCTTTGGTGGTAGAGATGGGTACATCATATTTGTCTCCCCCATGGCGTGGCATAGGCGCACAGACTTCCTCTTCTGTCAAAATATAACAAGGATAGCGTATAATAATGTGTATCGCTCGTACCTATAGATGGATCACAGCTCTGCCTTCGCCTAAATTGGCCGCAGATTATATCTTACCATGTATGCTGAAATCATAAAAACTAGCATTACAGACCCTAATCTCCCAGCGAAGTATGTGATAGATATTGGTCTATGTCCTTGTAGCTCCATTCGCTTTAAACAAAGATATATTTGACAAACGTTACCGACACAGTGTAGAATCAATGCTTTTTCGGACTTGGCATGTGAGATACTAGCACAACTCTTGTAACTTATTCATTATATTCGTTATTAGAGTGATTCCTCTCTGCAGAAAATTTCATGAAAATATTATTGATTGGTCAATTATTTTTTGTACCCAAAGCGAACATAATGCAATTATTATTATTATTAGCTTTATAGACTTTTCGGAATATTAGAGAATGTATTTTACACGTATTTCAAATCGATAATCTGTGTGCTTAAAAAGCTACAGATGCTAGAAGAAATATTCAAAAGAATACAAACCTCCGCGTTCTTTAGGAATAGTTTAATTTTCTTCTTTGATTTATCTTTTGTTTCCTCGCGGATTCTGGGCGTCTGAAATTAGAAACACATTTTGCAAATTAAAACTCTCTCATGTCGAGCCACTCAAACTTATTATAACTGTCAAACTAAAAATATTGTCACATCAATATTTTATTCTGATATTTAGGACAGAACTTGTGGGGTCAATAAGAATTTTTAACAGTAATAAATCAATAAATTCTGCCTCCAGCAGTACATTCGTGAAAACGGAGCATCAAAGAAAAAAAGATGAAAATAATTCTGTTCTGTGACAGAATCAGACATGAAATTATGATATTATGTAAGAATTTAAGAAATGTGTTTCTTTCTAAAAGACATATTGATTAAGAAGGCAATATATACAGTTTCATTTGAGTAAAAGCGATAAACAGTTCTGTTTAATATGCAGCGTGTCCTTCATATTTTCAAATGTAGCTTTTTATTACAATTAAACCTTGCCACTATGACCAAGAAGAAATTATTTCAATATTTGCATTAAATAAAATCTTTAATATAAGATGTGATTTGAATCAAATAAAGAAAACATTTTGGTCAAATCTATCTGATAATTATCCTGTTAAAAAAATGAAATTTAGCCGATATACTGACCACAGCATCCTGATCGTGTTCAGATGTCTCAGAATATGAGGAACCTGAGCTGCTTGTGCCTGAAATAAATAAATATCAGTTAAATTATGATTTCCTCTGAAACTAAGCAAACTATAAAAAAAACTTTAAAAAAATACTCATTTTTTTCTATCGTCACTTAGCCAATAATTTTTTTTTACTCAGAGGTCTATATACGATGCCTACTGATAAAAGTCAGACAATGAACTTCAGAATCTTATCACGCATGTAAACATCAACATGACAAAATAAGAATGAAAACAGGTGTTATGGATAATCTTGGACAGCACGTTGGAAAGAATACTTGTACCATTGAAACGAAAATGCAAATGTGAAACAACTGATCCTGTAATGCATGTCAATAGACATTACATTGAGGAAAAATAAAATTTGGTGTGTCCACATTTTTGTGCATGTATTTCTTTATTCGCTCTTTATTTATTGTATGTCAATTGTACAAAAGATTTTATGTAACTTATATTAAGGACTTGCAGTGTGTGTGTGTGTGTGTGTGTGTGTGTGTGTGTGTGTGTGTGCTTGCTTACTAATATTACTCTGTCTGTCATCGTTAGTGATTTGCCTTTTGTATACAATCCCGCCCTCGACAGAAGGGAATGGTTCCGATTTTGCACGTCTTCTTTTCTTCATAAAGTTGAAGATACTTCGTTTCTCTTTTTTAGCTTTTTCCTACAAAAATGAACGTATTAAGAGGTAACCCCTGATAAGAATACGCTAAAGGTATTCATTATGGAAAAATATTTGCTCTCAATATATACATACAGAATTTAGAAAACGAAGAAAGTTAATAGTGTGGTTTTTTCAACCATGTCACGGAAAAACTTAAGTTTTCTCTTTGTGTACCCACTTTCAAAAACACCTTCCGGCAGATGCTGTTATACTAGTGTATTGCATGTCGTGTAATGCCTATACAGGTGAAATCACATGTTGTAATTTGACAAATTTATGACTAGCAACTAGAATTTAGAAATCAATAGAAAATACACTGGAATCCATGTTACACAAAAGCGATGAACGTGTGTTGTCTCAAAAAGTTGCATTAACCTAAGGAAACAGAAATCACAAATACATCAAAATATTTTTATCTCATCAGAGAAAATTGAAATGTCTAAATTATGCTAATTTGGATGTATCAAGACAGTCTGATTGTACATGTTCCCACCTATATGGTTAAAGCATGTGAATTGTACCTCTCATACAATAAGTAATTTTTAGTGATTGCTGTAATTTCCAAACACTATCTGGTTACTTAATACACGTAGTATATTTTTGTTGTTTAATAACGCCTTCCTCTACAGCATTGTACCTGTACAGTGTATGTATATATTTAATACTAAAGGCATTGCTGCAACATATAGGAGAGCAAGCAAGTCTCAGAATAAATTACCATATCCTCATAACGATTCAAACCATGTATGACTAAAATCCGTGACAGAGTTGAAGAGGTATAAATTAGTAAAATCCTTTATGCTAAACCTTACAGCAGATTTTCTATGACCGTGATTGTTACCTCAAAATCAATACGGCAAGTATACATGTAACGGAATAAATTGTATTAGTTTCAAAATCATTCATCCAAAAGATTAAGAAAGCTCATAACTGGTTTTAGAAACTATCAGTCAATCAAGCATTTTAATCAAAACGTTAAACAGTTTTCTACGTCTGTGACCATAAATCCACGATCACAGGTTCGAGAAATGTCGTTTCTTGAAAATGACGTTACGCAATTTAAGAAAAAAAAAGGCATCAAGCGGTTTAGGAAATACAGGTCAATAAAAATTTTGCTTCCATTACTTTCACGTCAGTATTCAATCAATTTGACTTTGACCCCAAGGAGAAAAAGGTAAGTGAGCTTGTCCTAAAAAAAAAAATTGACGTTGCTCCTTAGTTATTCACGCCAAGTATGATCAAAATATAGAAAGTGGTTTTAGAAATATGTGCACATCAAAAGCATTATGCAAAGCCAATCAAGCTGATGTAGACATCAGCAACTCCGCCGTCTAGAAGTGTGACTGTTGTGTCTGGATTCCCACGAACGTGTGCTCGACGGGAAATATGCTTACGTTCTATGGTCAATTCAGTTGTGTGTGCGTGTTTATATAAACATTCAGGATAGACGCCTGTCTTGATTCCTGTTAATAATTATTAGGTGAAACGCATCCTTTAATATTTTCTTATAACTCTTTCAGTACCAAATAAGCATGACATTTGCACTTCTTTTTTTTTTCATCAGACAGCCTTTCAGATTTCACACCTTGAATCCCTTATTATATCTAATCTGTGTCACTGTACTGACGCTTGAGATACCTTTTAAACTTTTGCACCCTTGATCATCTATTATACCTAATCGGTATCACTGTCCGAACACTTGAGACAGCTTTTAAATTGTTTCTCACTTTGATCCCCTATCACATCTAACAGCTAATTATCTGGACACTTGTAATACAAAGAGAAATAAATTACATTATCTGAGCCTAATACTTAAACTGTGCACTCGTTGATGAAGACAAGAAATATAATATTTTGTTTTCCAACTCTAATTTTACCTTGTGATGTGATCTGTCGTCCGCTTCTCTTCCACTGTCAATCGATGGTCGACGATCATATCCAAATTCTTCGAAATCTGTATTAGTAATGTTTAGTTAGAATATATACAAAGAAACAGTCGCATACATGAAGAAAGACAGACTGGATATCATGGAGATTTATACTAACAGGCCCCAGCTTGCTTAAAGTTCTCAACTTAACTACCTATACTAAAACTTGTGTCCCTCCAAGCTTTCATTATGTCATATTTAAAGACAATTTATTCCTATTCTAATGTATGAGGCCTAACTTGTTCATGGAAATATTTATTGCACACTGCAACTTATGAGGCTGATTTAAGTATGAACGTACAATTAAGACTTATTTGCAAGAAACCGCTCGAATCTGCTAGCCATCCATACATAAGACGCCATTATTTTTTCCCTACAAACATACTCAGGGTGTTCCGAATGGAGTTAGGAAGACTGACCGTCTTAGATTATTGATATACAAACTCTTGTATAATGGTTACCTATGGGTCGATGTAATTTAGGTATTTTGTAGCAAATATATCTTTATATACATATCTACCTACCGATTTATGTATAAATTGACTTATGGAACTTATGCTTATGTTAAAAAAGGTAGCTAAAGCATGTCTTTCCGTACTTATCCATATTTATATGTACAATACAATAAAGAAACAACCTGCTTCTTCTCTACCGATAATAAATCAAATTTGTATCAATAGCCAACGGTAGATAGTGATAATGCAAATATACATACCTTCCTATGCATAAAAATATTTAAGTTTTTTAGGGTGCTGAGGTCAATCACAACTCTTCCGATCGTGCAGGATTATGATGTGAGGACAAAATAAATTTAAGTACCTAATATTGTAAAGCTGCTGTAAACTATTTCTGCAAGCATTTTGTTGTCATGGGTTTTTATTAAAAATAATATTAATATATCGGCCTGGTATTATTTAGTTAAAAAGAATACTGAAATTGTAAAATATTTCCTTACCAGAATATGTCTTTCCGATATCAATTAAACTAGGGAACGGAGGACTAATCCCTTCGCTCTGACGTCTTGTTGTTACAATGTCGCCCTCTGACTTAATCTTTGACATCACTGACCTACGCTTCCCTGCAAATATTATTTATTCTTTTAATACTGCCAGTGTAGTAATAGCGAGCGAGTCAAGCCAGACTAGCAAAGCGAGCATTTGCAAACGCATATTATCTGCACGGTGTGCAAAATGGATAACCTTTGCTTTCTGCTTCTTTAATTATTTGTTAAGAAGAATACTTTAGCAGCAAATGTACATTTCAAAACAACAACGAAAATCAATAAATTAAAGTAGTAAAAACATAAATTGTACTTATACACACCTCCATGGCTTTATAATATATGTTAAATAGCCCTAGAAGAAAAGTATTACATGCAACGCATAACCACTTATCCTGCACAGGCTAGGTACGGCACACGTTGCTATTCAACACATTCCATGACATCGCACAACTGTATTGCTGCAAACTGCTTCTCTATGACACTAATAATCAACGCCACTTTACACATCTGTTTTGGGGGCCCTCAGTGGCCGAGTGGTCAAAAACGCTCGGGTTTACCGATCACTGCCACCTCTGTACTAGTGTGTCGAATCTCAAGCTCAGCCAATGTGAGCATATGAGAAGGCTTGCCGGTAGCTTCCTATGGGTCGGTGATTCTTAGCGGACTTTCTTGGCTTCTTTCAATACCAGTTATACTGGCCTCCATGCTTAGCCTATCAGGACCTGCCATTCCATATAAGCAAACTAGGCGGTTGTCAAGGGCGCCAAGTTCCTGACAGCTAACTATTTTAGGGTCGCCCCTGTAGCCTATCATACGCATAAAAAATGACGTTAAGCCAGAAGCAACATCTCGTTTTGAAATGACATTTCTGTTATTTAAGAGATGACTTGTTCACTAAAAAGTAGATACTTTTTCACTGTGCCAGCGCTAGATACGCTAGATACGCTACCTTAAGGTCTTATCACCTTAATTAACGTCTATTTTGAATTTGTCCAACTTCACGAATACATTTTAAAATGCCAGAAAGTCAATAATAAATGCCAAATCTGATTATCCTGTTTTTAAGCGTCCGCATCTTGATGGACTGGAATTCATATCTATATAAAAAAAAAATTAGGATTCCGCAGATTATAAATGACAGCCAAATGAAAGGTTAACGATGCACAGACAATCAAGTGTGTGATCACTGCATGACGAACAGATAAATGATCATTACTGGACAGACAAATGATCATTTATGAAAATTGTGATGACGAAATATTTTTATACGGGAAAAAGTCTTATTTACTGAAGACATTTTACCTATTTTTAATTCAATTACCTGTGTAAGAAGAAAAATGTATAAATTTAAGTTTGTCGCCTGCGTTCTCACTACCCCACCCACCACCGACGTTCGTACTAAACATGCGTATTTTTCTCATTATACATCCGTTCGTTTCTCCTTCTCGCTTTGTATTGTCTACTCTCTTTAAAGTACCAACAACGTGATGAAGTCAGCTCCTACGCACTTCATGTACTGATCTGACATGGGGACGCTCAACAAATATTACGTACTTCTAAGAGATGCGGATGTTGAATGAGGTTATTTACATTTGCAACATACACAATGGAGAGAATGTTAGATACCTTATGTTACTTGCATGTACTCTGCTTACAATTTCTTAGGATATTGTACTTGCTGAAATTATAGATAATGTAAACAGAAAGCTAGCTGAAATGACTACTGTATACTCTAAAATTCTAAATTACACACAACAATCATACACCAAAAAAAAAGAATAAACATTTCTTTGAAAGTAACCAAGATTTGCGCAGTCTTTCTTTAAATAACCAGTATAACCTGTTAGAAAAACCGGGAAAATTCTCTTTTTAAAATCTAACCTATGCAATATGCGAAAATGTAGAGCGCAATCTATAGCGACGATTACGACGGACAGACCTTATGACTAATATCTTCTTTTTATTCACTAATTTTACAAATTTTTTCGAAAGTGGTGTTAAACTCAGAAAAAGTCTTTTTGCAAGATTCTAGCAGATTTGAACTTGAAACCGTAAGGGGAAGTAACCCGTTCCGATAAGTATGATGATTCATATTCAGATGCATTCGTTTAATTTCAAATTCAACTCCACCTCTTTCTTTAGCTCAAAATGTGCAGAGTAAAGGATGAAATGCTCAACAACGATACCATTAAACCCTTCCAACATCTCAATGTATCAGAAATTATAAAAGTTCTACAAAGATAACTCTTGAGATTAGTCTTGCAAGAGTTATGTTTCAGTGTAATAATGTAGGGCAGTGGTTGCCAAAGTAGGTGGTGGGATTACGGGGGAGGGAGGCATAACAGTCAAGAGGGTAACGGTGGCCCTCTAAGCACGATGATCGCCAGTTTACGATTGATGAGACTAGAGCCTAGACGCCCAGTGCCGTTTTAAGGCATAGGCAGGCGAGGCACATGTCTAGGGCCCCACACAGCGGGAAGCCCCGCGGAGGCCCGAAAACTTTATTTCGGTGTCGTAATGTTAGCAGTTTAGTGTTTGTGCCTAGGGCCGCAAACTTCTTAAAACGGCTCTGTAGACGCCTCAAGCGAGACTGCTATTGTGAATAATGCTTTTACGAGGTAAGGTAGGAGGCGTTGAGGATGAGTTTGTGGAAACTAGGAAGTGGTGGCCCTAAAAAGTTTATGAACCACTGATGTACGGTGTTTGTTCTGATGGGCAAACTAGTAAAAATTGTTTTCCTGTACACACGAATACATTCATGCAAAAGGTACAGAGTTAGTAAGGAATACCGCCCATTTTCTATTGAATCGCTCGATTTAAACTAAAATAGGAAATCCCAATGTATGAAACACTTACCATCAACCTCTGGGTTTTCATGGGCGAAAAATATTTTACTGCCACCGTCTCGCAAAGTATTATTTATAGGTATGATGCCCTGCCCAACTTCTCTGTCACCAGCAGATACTTCCAGACCTTCTGGGTCATTTAGAAAGACTGATTGCTCCTCCATATCCTCTAATTCTATATGTTCCTCAACTGAAAGAAAACATAACTGAAGTCACTCACACATTATTCCTCCAGACGGCGTATGTGTTCGATTTATCTTTGTTTTCCTCATATTAAAATCTTTGCATCTGAACCTTTCTGAAACATACGAAACGACTAGAAATAGAATCTTACACTCAATGCCCTTTAAGCAGAGACGAGTGATCGGGTAATTCAGTAATGATATAAGATTAGCTGAAAAATTCAGTCTATGTTTTCTCAATTAGCTCACTGCACTGCAATTAATGATAACGTAAACTTATCTGATTAAAATTTTTCTGACTGACTGAACTTTTAATTTTGAAAGAAGGTATGCTACAAAACATACAGTGACTACATAGGGATTTGAATCATGCAAATCAGGAAGGTATACCTAATCTGCATTGTTGTAAATGTGCAACAAATATCCAGGAGGCTATTTGCTAATTCTTGCTTTTACGTTCTTAAGTTTCGTTTTATATTAGTAGTCTTATGCTGATGACACAGAAACCGTGAACATCAAGGATTCCTTAATAAAAGTATTTAAAAGCCATGTGTATTACTATTCATCTAAATCATAGATGATAATATGTATTGCAGGTGCTAAGTTAGTGATCTCCGAAACGCAATTTAATTCACCCAAAAAAAAAACACATGCTATGTCAACAGTTTAAATTACAATTTTGATTAGATTAGGTAGCGACTATATACTCAAGCATAATACCAGTCCAATGGCAAACTGCACAGACAGATCTGCAGTCGCTTAATGCACCGGAATATCTGGGTATGTGCAGTGCTTTTTATTAGTAGTTAAAATAACAAACAACAGATTTTGATCTGCAAGCCGATTATGCTAAGGCAAATCAGGATCTTCGTTGTTGGCAGTTTGACTCTACTTATTAGCGAGTAAGGGACGGTAAAAATAGAAGAGCATTCCAAACCTATTCTATATTATTACTGGAACATAAGTGTGTTTGTGTATGTGTGTGTGTGTCTGTGTGTGTGTGTGTGTGTGTGTGATTTAGATTTTTAACGTAGCTTTAACAATTGTTCATTCATATCGCTACAATGTCTGCATTGTGACAGTTTATAGTGATGTCTAGCACTGGGGCATCATGCCGCAGACATGTAGCTTGATATCACACCCAGTCACATTATCCTGACACCAGCCCAACCAGTCCTAATACAATTCTCTTAATACTGAGCGCCTAGCGAGGCAGCTAGCTGTTAGCACCATTTTTTGAAGTCTTTGGTATGACTCGGCCGGGGTTGGAACCCACGACCTCCCGCATCCGGGGCAGACGCTTTAACCACTAGGCCACCGGAGCGGTTCTGGAACATAAGAGACGAAGCTCAAAGTTGTACAGCTGAAAAACGTTTTCCCGTCCTCAGCCTTTTCATACACGTGACAGTTAATGTTATATTTGCCAGACTGGATGCATACAAAAAGCTTACTTATGTTATCTGTAGGATTATCTAGTCCGCTATCCCTCAGGCTTGATGCTCTTGACGCATGCAAAGGGCCTACAGAAAAGAAATAGAAGGAAAATGTAGAGGGTGAGTACAAGCACAGCGTGACCCGATTACCTTTATTATATACATGAATATTTGTTAGGTACATAGAAAAAATGCGTATCGAAAATTCATATATCACAGTCATGTATACTGATTACTTAATTGGACGTCCATTAATTATGTCATCAACTTTTAGGCAAGTTTTTACCACCTACCCCCTTGTCAACAACTGTCAAACTTTCAGTGACCCCCCAAATAATATTGTCAAACCTTCCCCTCCCCCGAAGAAAAAAAAAACAAACAACAAATCTAACAATATTTTATAAGGCTGGCTTTATGCTAAAAATAGAATTATGGAAATGGAAAGGTCTACAAAAATTTTAATACTATTTTTGCTTCTTAAACAGATTTCAAATAGACTATAAAACTTTGAATTCATGAAGAAAAAAAAAATCGAGACTTTATATTCTAGCTTCTATCACCTTAGGATTAAACTAGTGGGCTGTTGACGGGCGAGCGTGTGCCATACCAACGCACCAACTAATTTCCTATTTTTTTTTATTTTATTTTTTTTTTTTTTGATTTATTAAATTTATTGTAAACCAAAAAAACCTTGTTGACGTCAATTTATATTGAACTCCCCTTTCCCTATGTCAATAATTGTCAAACTTCTTCAAACCCCCTCCCACATATTTTGTTGACATAATTAATGGACGGCCCCTAAGCATGGGCCCACTCTAAATCAATTTCTTATTAAGGTGAATTTATTTCGTTTAGGCATGGGTACAAAGATATGTCACGTAAGAAAGGCCTGGTAAATTTGCAGTTTGAACAGCTCTAACATATCCCTTATCAAAGATGTGATTGGTTTAAATGTATGAATTGTATGACCCGGATGCACTGATTGGGTCAATTTGTGGGTACGAGTTGAAGGTCGACCAAAGGAGGTGAAGTACTAAAATGTCATTCTATTTTTTTTTTAAATTAAAAACCGAAGTCTTTAAGCTTTGAATAAAAATATCAAGCGGATTTCAAAAGTTATATGAATGAATTAATTTTCTTGGGTATCAATTTTGTGTGGTTTAGCAAAACTATTTGCATTTTCTTCAGACTATAAATTCGCTGATATCTCTCGTTCATGTCATGATAGACTGTTTTTACAATAGCTATTTGTGGCAACCAAGAAATTAAGAAAATATGTTCCCAAACGAACGTTTACGAACTTTTTTTTCTTATTCCTTGCAATTAAATTGATTATATCTCAACCATACATATAAAATGTTGCATCGGCTCAGAACAGTTTGCGAATATGGAGAAGATAACTGTACTGTGTAATTTATATCTAGTAACTTAAACTATATTAACACAGTTGCAAAATTACGACTAATGGGTCGCATATAAAAATAAAAAATAGTGTCCCGCTAAAACAATTTTTGGAAAGATTTATCAAAATATCATAAATGGCAATTATCTTTCCCACCAACTTACTTAATGAGAAGAGTCACGTTACAAGAGCGTCAAAGATCCGATTGTATTTTGTGGATTTTACTGACAGAAACTAGGATTAATCAAGACGAAAGAGCCTTGCATTAATAGCATATCAGAATCGATACTGAAGAGTGAAAATTGCAACCAAACTTCCAAATGCAAACTTACGAGGTTTGGGAGGTTTGGAGTAGCCCGACGCATCTACGTAACTGTTGCCATGCGGCGCGGGTGGAGGGAGCGACGTCACTGAAGCTGACGATGAATCCCTATATTCAGCAAATCGCCTTAATTGCGAGAGACGTGGAGCCTTGTTCCCAGAACCACGATATCCACTGTCATGTGACCCTCCACAGGAATCTGTAGTACGAAGAAAAATAACCAATACATTCGCTAATAAACAAAAATAAAAACACAATCAAATTACCTTCAAGCCTAACAACTGATACTTAGTACTGTTTAAAGCATGTTTTCATAAAAGAAATATATGAAATGAAAATCAAATATATTCTGATTTTAGTGCAAATGATATCTCAAAGATTTCAAGAAATGCATTTATATTAACAGTTTTAAAGATCAGAATCGGTATGTGTTTCATATTCTTTGGTATTAGATAGATTAGAGTCGGTATGTGTCTCATCTATTATGTCGATATTAGATTATAGCCGGTATGTGCCTCAAATATTATGTCGATATTAGATAGATTACAGTCGGTATGTGTCTCATATATAATGTCGATAATAGATAGATTAGAATCGATATTTGTCTCATATTATGTCGATATTAGATAGATTAGAGTCGGTATATGTCTCATGTATTATGTCAATATTAGATTAGAGTCGGTATGTGTCTCATGCATTATGTCAATATTAAATTAGAATCGGTATATTTCTCAGATATTATGTCGTTATTAGATAGATTTGAATCGGAATGTCTGAGATATTACGTCGATATTAGATAGATTAGAATCGGTGTGTGTCTCAGATATTATGTCCATATTAGATAGACACATACAAGAACTGCCTGATACACTTGATGGTCGATAAAACTGCTTACTTAACAAAAGTTGAGAGTAAATAGAAAACATTTCGGAGAGTTCCAAATGCCCGGCGTGCTTGGCAATATCTTCTGGTGTACGTCCATCGCAGTTCTTGATAAAGCAGGTTCCTTCAAAAGCAGGCTGCATCAATAGGGCTTCAGCGAAGTAAATAAGATTGTATTCAGCAGCAAAATGGAGGAGACTTGGCCATTTTTGGTCACTTTGAACTTCAAAAGAAGCAACAACAAACATGCTAGTAAGTGGAATAGTTATCAGAAAGTGTATTTATCAATTTGCAACAAATATCGTACCATCAATGTTAAGTATTCATTAAATTTAAAGACATTTTTCTGGTTCAAACGCCTTGAACATTATTAAATTGTATTGGAGTGTGATCAGAAAATACTATATTCTATGACTGCACAGCTAAAATGAATATAATACGTCAATATGCTCCCTTGAACAGTATTCCTCTACAACACAGCTAACAACATGCATACCTTTTAGACTAATCCAACTTCAATATTTTAACACTGAATATAAGCGGTTTATAAAGTTCCCTATATTCATCTACCTAATAATGGACTAGTGATTTAAATTATCAATGCCTCTACATATAATGTGTATTTACTTTGAGATAATCGTTCTGGTCTTTCTGCAAGCGAGAGATGTCCAGGTGGAGCAGACGCCACGATCTTGTCGGCAAGAATCTTGTCCAGTCGTCCCCGGTCCGATCCATGTAACGCCATACACTGACACAACAGGCTGATCGGGTTTGTTTCCTCCTCCAAGATCATGCGAATTTGATCAAGTTTGGCTTGTTTATCGGTAGGCTTGTCTAAAGAAGAACCCGTAGCTACTATGTCTTTGCTCCTTTCCCGAGATTCCAACACTAGCGCTGATTTAAATTGGGTCATATCAAAATCATCTTTGGTCCGTTGTGGAGACGGTGCGCAGTCATCGAGTTGGCCTTGGCCTAACAGCTGGTTATTGCACATCACCTTGAACGTTGAACACGCTTGTGCCATCTCATCTGGATTTTAAAAACAAATGTCATGGCGATAAAAGAACATAAATTCCCAATTCCTAACAAATAAACCTAATTTGTATATATTGGCAAAGGTTATTTGCTACTGAGTAGCTTGATATTCCTGATAATACAAAACAAAATATGACGTTTTGTCGCTGTTTAATTTTTAAAGGAAAGGAATCGTGTAAAATAAAATCCCAACACAACGAGAAATTGTTAGTCATGTCGACAGCAGGATTTAAATTTTACAAATGCGAAGTTCCTATAATTTCCACCCCACCCATGAAAAAACCCTAGAAGAATAAAAAAACATACATTCTTTTTTACATTTTCATGTGAAATCTCCGGAAAAACGCCAAACCTCCAAAACGTATTGGCTTTTTTAAAACATACATAACTGTATGCAAGTGGCACTTTATTCCAAATAATAATCAAGATATGTTCGGCTCCGGTTTGTCCTTGGCGGAATCATTCAGCCCCTATTACCTTGGCATGTCATTGAAAATTTTGTATTTAAATTGCTCTAATGGTCAACAAGAACGTAGCATCTATTTATTACATGCATCCCTCAAAACTCTTTGCGAATATATTTGGGAAAAATCTTAGTAATAGACGGAGTTTTATGATTTCCTACCTTGATACAAATGAACAAAAACCTACATCGAATAAATTTTCAGTAATCAACGTCAAAGTCGCTTTCGTTGTTTTGGGACTTAAATCATCATGATCGGCACCAATAATTCAATTATTATATATAAATAGGAAAGACTTTCCTCTAACAAGTTAAACTGTATAGTCCATGGAGACACTTTTGTGTACAGTTGTTATAAATGGAGAGATCGTCATTAATCAACACCTACCCTTATTGATTTGAAGCGTACGACTGCATATCATAGTCTATTTTGCACCACGTAGATAGCGTATTCGGCGATACTTTTAGCATCTTGTTTCTGTTTATATTTTCCTTAGTCCTAAACTGTTATATTACACCTGAGACCAATAAACATAAAAGTGTTGGGTTTTTTTCGATTTGATGAAAGATTCTATGACTAGCATCATAAGGTAACAGAATACATACTGAAGGAAGGCTACATAAGAGTGAACGAGGATCCCGAATCGGACTATTCTAATATATCCAAGGAAAGAAATTGATAATTTGCTTCAAATGTTTATTGTTCAATCCGTAAGAGTGCAATTTACAGAGAAAGGATCAAGACACAACCTACTTTTAAAAAGTTCCTTCCAGATGAAGCAATTAGTGGTAGTATTTGTTGTAAATAACAAAATGCCTCCAAGGTCGAAACTTACCTGATAGTTTAAAACTATAGAAATGTGATTTCAAGAATGTAGCCTTCACATCCACCTCTGCACCATCAAACTTAATGTAAACATCAGAATCGACCTTACTCTGAAGTCCTATGTAAATATTGACACCCTGGAAAAAACAAAGGCATACGATAATAAAATCATACCTATTAACCGCAAAAAAAAAACACACACACATATATACATACATACTTACTTACATATATATATATATATATATATATATATATATATATATATATATATATATATATATATATATATATATATATATATATATATATTCAGTGATTGACTAATGCAGGTGCATCTATAAAGAAAACTGAACAAACAGAGCAATTATTGATAGCGCTTTCAGCTCTCATTGAGTCTTCGTCAAAGGTAATCACAAAAGGGTGACAAAAATAGTCCAACCATAAACATACAATAACATGTATAAATTTAAAAGCATGTCCTGCTTTATGGACATAACAGAAGTAAAATACTGTCAATGCTTTACTACAAGACAAAAAAACAGACACCATAACTGAACAAATAATCACTGATCTGTTACGTTCTATTCCCTACAGTAGTTTGACACAAGCGTACTTGTGTGTATGTGTGTGTGTGTATTGTCTTTTTTTTCCTGGCTTCATTCGTCGGTGTCTGTATGTGTAAGGTTAATTGTTGAAGGTCTATCATCAGCAGTCTCCTATGAAATATATTTTGCAGCTCTCAACTCAGTTTTATTAGACTTGTACAAACATGTCTGTATTGAACATTTTCTAATTTGTACGACATGACTATGAGTTTCAAAGCTGACATAAAATTCTCCTTACCTGGTCCGTCACCTCCTGGATGATGTTTTTCACATCATTGAGTGGGCGGATTCTTGGAGGGAGAACGTCGTAGGGGGAAAAACTGTCTGGATCCGTTTCGTACATGCTTACGATTGTCATAAGCAACGTTCTTACTGACTCCTCGGATTCCTGTACTTCAAATTTCACCCACTCTTTTACATGTTCATACACATCATATTTTGTTGTCATGAAGGTAAAATCATCTATATCAACCCCCATCAAAAGAGCAAGTGAGAAATGTGAATCAAAACCCGCCATGATGTTCATATCCGTCAATTCAAGAAAGCTAGGACTAATAAGGAATACATTTACTCTGGTTTTTCCTTTGAATATAGGACCAGATGTGATGTCATTGAGAACGGTGGCGATTTGATATTCACGTTCACCGAGTTTTGTTTGGAGGTACTTCGCCCAATCGGCAGCATCTTGAGGATGGTAGTACACGGAAATCTCTTTGTGTACTGGTAGCATCATCCCAGGTGTGGGTACTGAAATTAAGTAAGAAAGTGTTACTTTCAGAACATTGTGGTACATTCCCGTACATTATATTATCATTCTTGACTCAAACTTCAAAGATATTTTAAATCGTTTTTGCGAAACCAGATTTAATTTAAAACTCAACATTTGTTTATAGCCTCAGACGGCACACTTATGATATTGTAGATAGAAAACGAACATAAAATAAATATATGGTTCTTTTTTATGTACAGTAACGTCAAATCGCATTGCAATTGTGACTAAAGGTCCATTAATTAAATATCAACCATTTTATCCCCTATGTTTTCTGTATTGTAGCTAATTTTAACGTTAATGAATAAAACAGTTTTTAATGTATATTAGCAGACTAGCTTTATATTTCTCTTTTCTATTTTTTTTTACAACAATGACTTTTATACCCCACTTTCTTATCCGCCGATAACATTTATCCTGTATTCAAAGCATAGACATATTCCTCAGACAAATGTGCATAAATATTCTGATATTCTATGTGTGTTTTTGAGACAGGCACTCAGTGTGCATATGTTTAATGTTATAGAGCTAACAATGCATTAAAAGTGTTATTTTAAAAATCTGGTTTTCGTGAATACATTTTCAAAGAGTTTATCTTCGCTTGTCTTTTGTTATGTCTTGAAATCAATTTCAATGACTAGCAATTATATTAGATCATAAATCACATACTGTGATCTGAGTCATGACAGAAAAAATGTTATGTTCTTCTGCTGAATTTTATCGATACCTAAAAAAGCAATCGCCGGGCCACACCCTTGAACTGAAGAAATTAGATGACGAGTGTAAATAGAAGCAGTGATTTCATAATATGTAAAGAACCATTTTGAATATCATCTATGGACATGTTCTCTATGGAATTACCTAAATACTTCGTAGCGTTCAACTTGATTGACTGTTTGATTGATTGCTTGATTGATTGCTTACTTGCTTGATTGATTGATTGATAAATGCTTATCGTAAATAGCTATCATGTAATGGGTTATCTGTTAAGAGGCAAACTAACTGAAGTATCTTGTCCACTGATACACAACAGTAGGGTTCAAACCTGCAACCCCTACAAACCGGTACGCTAACTACTGATTCAACACAACCGGTAAGAGACTCACTATTAACATACATTTATTTACACTATATTAATAGCATGCATATAGTTGGCAATGAGCCAGTATACCTTGTAGGCCTTGACGTATTTATATAAACATAAGGAAAGTAATTAAATTGTAGCGAACATAATCAAAAATGAAATAGAATGTCACATTTAGAATATCATAGGACTATACAGAGTTATCAAATTCAGCTAAAATCTCATAAACACGCCATACGCACAACCCTATGCACGCAGTGCAGGGGTACGCACTATACACCAATGTCATAAACACAATCCTAGGCATTCATTGCACAAACACGCACGATATCTAAACCCACCATACACGCACACAATAATAGGCACGCGATGTGCAAGCACACGCTATATATAAACACACCATACACGCATCCTTAGGCACGCAATGCACAAGAATGCATTATATACATTTATAAACACGCCATACACACAACTCTAGACACGTAAAGCACAAGCACGAACGATAAATAAACACACCATGCAAACACAGTCTTAGGCACGCAATGCAAAAGCACGCACGACAACGAAACATAATCAGAACACTGAAAACAAAACATATATTCATGACCCCAGCCAAAAAAGTTATATAATAATTAGAAACAAAAAGTTGATAACAAAATATTCCGCAATTGAGTGGCGTAATGTTGTAGATCCATCCAGACTAATATATTCGTCGGTTACGTTTTAAAACCACCCTTATATAAATGTGACGAAGTGAAATGTTGTTGTTACTGTAATGGTGTTTAAAGCCATTTTTCTGCACAAGATAGGCTATACATGGCGGCCAGTATAAATGGCAGAGGAAGAACCCCGGAAAACACCAGAAATAACAACCAACTCACGAGAAGCTACTGGCAAGTTTTCTCACGGACCCATATTGGCCGAGCCAGACTCGAACCCACGCAAACAGAGGTGAGATGGCAGTGATCCGTAACAGCGAGCGCTTTAGACCACTGGGCCACTATATTTTGCATAGGTTTAATTTTAATGAAAACTAATTTTTCTTGTTAACCTTATCGGTAATATTGTCTATTTAAACAAGACTTCATATATCCTAAGTATTGGTATGAGAAATTTTAATGCCTATTAGTCTGGTGTATGATTGATAAGTGTAATTTGTGTCATATGAGTGATGGGTGTAATTTGGGTCATATTAGTGATGGGTGTAATTTGGGTCATATGAGTGATGGGTGTAATTTGAGTCATATGAGTGATGGGTGTAATTTGGGTTATATGAGTGATGGGTGTAATTTGTGTCATATGAGTGATTGGTGTAATTTAGGTCATATGAATTAATGGTTGTAATTTGGGTCATATTAGTGATGGGTTTAATTGGGTCATTTGAGTGATGGGTGTAATTTCGGTCATGTGAGTGATGAGTGTAATTTGGGTCATATGAATTAATGGTTGTAATTTGGGTCATATTAGTGATGGGTTTAATTTGGGTCATATTAGTGATGGGTGTAATTTGTGTCATATGAGTGATGGGTGTAATTTGGGTCATGTGAGTGATGAGTGTAATTTGGGTCATATGAATTAATGGTTGTAATTTGGGTCATATTAGTGATGGGTGTAATTTGGGTCATATTAGTGATGGGTTTAATTTGGATCATATGAGTGATGGGTGTAATTTGTGTCATATGAGTGATGGATGTAATTTGGGTCATATGAGTGATGGGTATAATTTGTGACATATGAGTGATTGGTGTAATTTGGGTCATATGAATTAATAGTTGTAATTTGGGTTTTATGAGTGATGGGTGCAATTTGGGTCATATGAGTGATGGGTGTAATTTGAGTTTTTGATTATACAGCTTGGACTAACTTCAGATTTTCACCTATCAAAAACACAGCTAGATCCGCTTGTTCATTACCATTTCCTGGACTTAAGTGGTAAATTGTAAAAAAAAAAAAAGAAGAGCCGATAACATTCTTTACATTTATAAATTTTGAAATTCAGTCATTGCACTTTCAGGAGTTGTATTGTATCAGATGACAATATTAGTTTAACCCATATTCAAAAACAATATCTTGCAAGGCACAGTGCGAGGGTACAGAAGAAGAGGCAGACAGAAAAAGAGGAGGGAAGACAACATTAAGGAGCGGACAGGCATTGGACTTGGAGAATCCCAAAGGGCAGTAGAGAACAGGGAAGATGGAGAGAATTGGTTGTAAAGTCAGCTGTGGTGCCCCAACAATATCATGGGTTAAGGGATTGATGATGATGATGATGATGATGATGATGATGATGATGATGATGATGATGATGATGATGATGATGATGATGATGATGATAATGACTCTTAAAGATAGTGTACTTCGACTAATTCAGGCTGACGTTTTAGCACATTGGAGCAGTCATATTGGTTAACTTTGTGCTTAAATCATTTACAATCCCATAAGTTCAATATCCAAAGAAATTTAGCCACATTACTTGAAAGTAACATATAGGTATGCCAACATTCTCTACATTGTACATACTACTTCGCTATACACACGTCACTCTCTCAGAAGCTCATAATCCTGTAGGTAGACCCCAAAGCGACAAGAGTGATAAAATTTAGGGTTTTTTAATATAGAAAGAGACAGTTATAGTGTACGTATTTCTTTAACAGTATTTTACTTAAAACTGTAAACACGGTTCCTATAAAATCCTAATTTACTAATGTGGTGACATTTGATTTAATGATCTTTTCGATGAACCCTACATCAATCTTAGTTTGGATCTAACTCCATAAAGAATAAACGCGTATTTTGACCTTCATACTTGCAGGAAGCAAAAAGGCGCGAACTATGCCGATATTAAAATTAAAGTCTGGGGAAAAAAATCCATAGCTTGCCTCCTTTATCTGTCAAGAAGCAAATTTGGCATAACTGATGGTGTTCAATTACTTATTAAACAAAAGGAGTTGTGCCTTAAACTGCGATCCTAAGTACGAAAAAGCTACATTATAAATCAACAGCTGCAGTGATATGCAAAACTGAACCCATCAATTACAACAAAATTTTCTAAAAAAAATTGATCAAAAAGATTATCACGGCTGCTACCTTTCAAGTATATAACATTTGGTTATACTTTACCGTATTTTTTGGGCATGTACATGGTAAGAGGTAGGTTCCACTCTGTACAAGAGTTGCTAAATGGACTAACTTCACAACTGACAGACCATATAGGTGTCCGAATACTATTATCAATACTTTTGTTTAATCCTGGGATATGAGTCCACATAGCAGAATCCATGAAGAAAAATTCCTTGTCAGTAGAGACATTTTGAATAATGTATGTAACCGTGCTAACAGTTTATGATCACAAAATCAGTAGACGTTGGTAACTCAGTGACACTTTAATGATAACATTAGTCATGTATCTGCCGGTGTCATAGCCTATTCTTGTTCTGGTTTTCTAACTCTTATCGTAAAATATCTGAAAGTCGTCTGCAATGCAGATTCACCATTTCAGTCATATGGAGTGTTTGACGTATGAATGAAACATCGAGACCATGAAGTCCTATATTAAGTGACAATACATCAATGTGCATCGAACAAGTCTAAATCGTTACCCTGTAAGACTGAGCAAATAGGTACGTACGAAACGGGTTTTAATACTGAAAGAGTATATTTACTTCCTGATGAAATCCTAATTAGTACGCATGTCATCTTTGTGTGAATGAACTACCAAATCCCACCGTATGTAAGTGATTTATATAAAACAGTCTTATAAAATGACAGGTATTTGCTAGCCTCTAGGAGTCCCTTTCAGACCACATTTACGGTCTTTGAAAGATGCTTTATATAAAAGCTAAGAATTATAGAATATACCAACCACTCGTTAATGAATTTCCCCTTTAAATCAACGACGGCACTTACAAAGTGTTGATACAGCCGTTGTTGTACCGACAAGGAAGAATTGACAATCGTCGGGGAAATTCCCCTTATCGACATCAGTGCTATTTTTACACTTATCTTTTGCTCGACATGTATTTTAATTAACGTTTGAAACTCCTGATCTATGTTGTTTCATTTTAAGTCCATTGCGATGGTGTTTACCTGACGCATTACTAAATAAACCTGTACGAACCCAAATATGGCACGTTAAAATTTCAACCCTGAATGATTCTCTTACCTGCAAACCAACAAGCATGTACAACGGTAACTTTAAAACGTACACTACTAACTAGTTTTCGTACTCTAAGCCATTTAATCTTCGAGATCTCTATACGATTTTTACTGCGCAAATATTTCCTGTGTACAAGAAATCAATAAAAAGTATGAAATTCACTAATCATACAATTACTGCGTAAGACTGGTATTAGTAATGAATATGTACCGTTATGACCAGATCTATAATAATAATAATAATAATAATAATAATAATAATAATAATAATAATAATAATAATAATAATAATAATAATAATAATAATAGTTGTTGTTGTTGTTGTTGTTCTGGGGCTTAACGCCATTTTCCAGCACACGATAGGCTATACATGGCGGCCAGTATTAATGGTGGAGAAACAAATCGGAAAATCCGCGGAAAGAACCACCGACCCACGAGAAGCTACTGGCAAGTTTTCTCACATATCCACATTCGCCGAATCTTAGACCCGAACTCACGCAGAGATGAGATGGCAGTGATCCGTAATGGACAGCGCTTTAGACCACATATAATAATAATAATAATAATAATAATAATAATAATAATAATAATAATAATAATAATAATAATAATAATAATAATGAGGACTTTGTATAGCGCCTAATCTTTAGAAGCTCTAAGCGTTTTACAACATTAGACAACACCTAAAAACCATATATAATGATATGATTACCAAAAAACAGACACCATGAAAATAGAACACAGAAAACGTGCTGAAAATATTTAAGGTAAGGAAACATTATTAGATCATTAAGTCTGTTCTTGCAGTCAAAATATGTGAGTCTTACATGCGCTCTGGAATGAGATCACTGTTTTTGTGTCTCGGTTTAGTGGGCAATACGTTTCACATAGCTTGGCCCTGGTAGGCAAAAGAATGTTGTCCATATGATTTCATTTTCATAGTGGGAATAATAAAAATATGTGTGGTGTCTTTTCTCTGAACTTTAAAGTAGTTTTAACAAATCTAAGTACAATATTTAAAAAAAAAATTGAAACCAGCAGCATCATTCTTGTAAATGGTGACCACTCGTCTATATTTTTTCTCTCTAAAGGTTTGCATATAGTCTCAAAATTACATGCATGATAAATTACTCTCAAAAATTATTGTATTTATGTAGAGAGATTCTTATTTATAAGTACACTTTCCCAAAAATATTAAAACAAATTTTGAGGAAGTTATTAGCAGACTTTCTGTACAAAGCTACCAAGTACAGGTTTCCAGGTAATCTGTACAAATATATGAAGAAACGAACATCTAGATACGCTGTAAAAAGACATAAAGTACATGTGTCTCGATACGCTCTACAAAGATATAAAGTACATATGGCTAGATATTCTGTACAAAGATATAAGTACATGTGTCTATATTCTCTCTACAAAGATATAAAGTACATGTCTCTAGATACTCTGTACAAAGATATAAAGTACATATGTCTAGATACTCTGTATAAAGGTATCAAGTAAATGAGTCTATATAATCTTTACAAAAATATTAAATACAATTGTCTAGTGTAACGTAACAATGGCTCATACTCAGTAACAAAGAAAAGAGCGAAAGCCAACAAGCTTTGTAAATTTTAACAAAATTTATTTCCCTAGATATCAATGAAAAAATTGGTAAATAGGACTTACAGTTTGTAAATATAATCCAAATATGATTATAAGAATAAAAGCACAAGTCCTATCATAAAATAATCTTATAAGAATCCAGGTTTGAGTCCCGTTGACGTACGAATATGAAGGGGGATGACGTCAGATCTAGTTCAATATATGAATTACAATAATTCCTCACTTGAATCACAGTCGTTGTTTCCGAACAATTCCGAATAATAAAATCTTTCTTTGATTATACTCGTGGCATATTATTTATTGAATGTATTTATTGTGTCCTCTATCGGTTTAATTTATCCCTCACTTACAATATATCACCCGTTGCTGAACGAAATGATATCTAATGAACGACGTTTGCGTTCATGGTGTTTGGAGCCAACTTCAGAAAACATGTCGCCCGAGAACGGCCCATCTCCGTAATATTTCGTGTTCCAACACGTATAGAAATTACCCAGACAATGGAAGGCTGTAAATCAAATGAAATGGTTACGATTACAGCAGATTCCCATTGCTATTAGTATGACATATTCGTGAAAATCTACAGTTGATATTATTTCATTAACTCTTTCTTTAAGAAAAAAAATTTGCAAAATTTGTTTAACTGAAAAATATACGAGCTCTTAAGAGTTTTAGAGTCTGCAGTTTACGATGGATTATAGACTACAGTTTACGATGGGTTACAGAGTACTGCTTACGATGAATTGAATGGATTGAAAAGATGTGGCACATGTGTTGACATTGTGCTCTCCTTCATCGTGTCTGACCCTTTTTACCAATCATATTTAATGATGACCCTTTCTACGAGTAAATATAATTTGTCACTTGTACCTGTTTGTATTACATTCTTTATGTTTGCGGCAACATACACAAATCATTCCACACATACTGTAATATATATATATATATATATATATATATATATATATATATATATATATATATATATATATATATATATATATATATATATATATAGTAGTGAGATATAGTTTTAGCACCAACTTTGTTTAAGACGAATTAGTAATTCGTGAGAATTGACATTGAGATCGTCTTACCTTGGTAACAAATTAACAGGAAGTTAGAATGATTGGTCAGCATTGTGAATATACTTTCACCTCGTGATCGATGTTTGTAAACAACTTTTTATTATGATTATTTGCTTTAGTGAGTGACATTAGCCTACGTGTGAATTTTAGCGTACTAAGAGACCACATGACCAATATCGAGAGATTTAAAGTGATAATTCGAAGTTAAAAATACGCATTCTTAATATTTGTTTACGTAGAGTCATTCAAAATCTTGAAGAAACAATGTGTTGTTTTTAATTTGTTGCCAGAATATTGTGTTTTTTTTCTGATTTTTGGATCAATAATTTATTTTCCTGGACACTCAACAAGTTGACCTTCTTATAAAAAACCTGAAAGGTATTCAAGGAAATTAATTCTGGAATTATTCGGAAACAAAGACTGTGATTCAAGTGAGGAATTGTTATTCATATATTGGACTACATCTGACGTTATTGCCTTCCATATTCGTACATCGTCGGGACTCGAACCTGGATTCTTAACAGACTGTTTAGTGATAGGACTTTTGCTTTTATTCTTAGAATAATATTTTGATTATAATTAACAACTGTAAGTCCTATTTACCATTTTTTCATTGTTATCTAGGGAAATAAATTGTTTTGCTAAAATTTACAAAGCTTGTTGTCTTTCACTCTGAGTAAAAGCCCTTGTTACGTAACAAAGAAAATTTGAAGCTCATCCTAGGATATATGAATATTGGTTAAATATTTCAGAAATTTCTTTTTGAAATTTAAATTTCCCTTAGTTTCTAATTCCCAAGTACTACTTTACATTTTTATTTGAAATCTTAAGTGAAAACAACAGGCTTTCATTTACAATGTCATCTTAAGAAAGATGAGTTGCTTGAACCTGCCAGAAAATACGATCTTTCTGAAGCAAAATCTTCCTTAACGAAACAAGAAATTAAAAACATTTTGATCCAATATTGGGTTGGGTAAAGTATTTTTCATAAAAGTGTTTTGGCATCAGTCAGTAAGTCTATGACAGACACTGACATTAAAGTAATGGAGATGAAAATAAAAAAGAAGAGTTAATGAGGTGTGAGCTTCAGGAAAAAGAGAAACAAATACAGTTGCAAGAGAAGGAATTGCAGTTACAATTTTAAAAAGAAGAGGGAGAGAGACAGAAGAGGGAGAAAGATGAACAATTACAATTTGAAAAAGAATACAGAGAGACATGAGAGGGATAAAGATAATTACAATTTGAAAAGAGGAGAGAGAGCCACAGATGCATAAAGGGAAGGATGAAAGGGAATTTCAACTTAGAATTAAATAAATTTAGCTGACAAATTGCAAGCACGATTCCAATTTACAAACAGATTCAAGTTTTGACATTGCAAAAAAATATTAGGGCAATTCCCCCTCTTAGAGAAAAAGAAGTGGACAGATATTTTCCTCGTTTAGAAAAAAACTGCAGAAAATTTGAAATGGCCAAGGGAGTATCGAACTCAGTTACTACAGTGTGTACTAGTTGGTAACGCTAGTGATATTTACCATTCCATGTCATTAGAACAGAGTTCGGATTATGATTTGGTTAAGGAGTGCATATTAAGGGGTTATGCGTTAGTCACTGAGGCTTATTGGCCAAAATTCAGAAACTATTAAAAGGAAGCTGGGCAGACATATGACGAATTTGCTTAAAAAATAACAGCTATTCGGGAGATGGCACATAGCACAAAAAGTTGGGCATGATTATGAAAATATCAAACAACTTGTGTTACTTGGAGAGTTTAAGAACTATATCCCTTGCGACGTTAAGAATCACCTTCAAGAGCATGAGATTGAAACCTTGGAAAATGCTGCTCTTGTTGCTGATAAGTACTCCTTAACTCATAAAGTCCCAGTTGTAAGCAAAACGTTCATTCAGCAGTCTACTATTAGAAATGCATTGCAGCCTAATACGACTCTCTGTAAAATTCAATCTGGCACAAATTCTTAAAATCAAGCCTCTGAGAGACTTGATTCAAAATCCTTGTCTCTGCCTACATATAATTAATGGAAAAAAGGGACACGTCATTTCTGATTGCTTCAAATTGAAATATAGGCATCATAATCAAGATAGACATATCCTAAATGCTCTTATTTCTAAGAGCTCAAGGTCACTGTCATGTATTGAAGGCAATACAGTTGTTAGGTCTAATAAACCCTAGTCTTATTTAATTATGGAGAATTATGAACCATTCATATCGAAGGGTTCTATATCACTCTTGGGTGATTCGGCCAATCCTATCACTATTAAAATTTTAAGGAATACAGGAGCTTCTCAGAGTATTTTAGTTTCAGGTGTTTTGCCTTCTTCTGAGAAGTCTTGTTCTAATGAGAGTGTTCTCAGTCAGGTTGTAGAGCTATGAAATTGTTGATTCAAAACCTGTAAAACAACAACCATACAGGATGAACCCTCTCAAACAGGAATACTTGAAAAAGGAAATTTAGTATTTGCTGGAGAATGATTTCATAGAGCCCGGTAAAGTGATTGGAGTTCACTATGCGTATTTGTTTTGAAACCGGATAAAACATTCCGTATGTGCACTGATTATAGAAAGGTGAACAGCGTGACAAAAACAGATTCATTTCCGTTACCAAAGATCTATCATTGCATCGATAAAATAGGACATGACAAGTACATCACCAAATTTGATCTTTTAAAAGGATTTTGGCAAATTACACTTATGGAAAGAGCGAAATAAATGTCGGCCTTTGTGCCTCCAGATAGACTCTACCAGTACAAAGTAATATCTTTTAGGATGAAGGATTCTCCAAGTACGTTTCAACGTTTGATGAATATGATTACTTCCGGTCTAGATAATTGTGACGCTTATATTGATGATGTCATTATTTACAACGACACCTGGAAAGGACATCTACCCACGATTCCGAAATTCTTTGAAAGACTCATTGATGCTAATTTGACAATAAATTTGTCTAAGCGTGAGATCTGCCATGCTTGTGTGACTTTCTTACGACATATTGTGGGACATGGACAAGTAAAACCTATTAATGCAAAGACTATCACTAATTTTCCTGTGCCTGTCAGTAAAAAGCAATTACTACGACTTTTGGGTATAGCCTGATACTATCAAAAGTTTTGTTCAAATTTTTCGAATATTGCTGAACCTCTGGCAAATTTGTTAAGTAAGACAAATAAGTTTATCTGGACCGAAAAATGTCAGGAAGCTTTCGATAGATTGAAATAAATACCCAAAAGTGCGCTGGTTCTAACAGCTCCAAATTTCAACCAGTCTTTCAAATTTTCCGTGGATGCAAGTGATGTTATGGTTGGAGCAGTATTAATTCAAGAAAACAGTAATGGCATTGATCACCCAGTGTGCTATTTCTCCAAGAAATTAAAAAGGCACCAAAGAAATTACTCAACAATTGAGGAGGAATGTTTAGCTTTAATTTTGGCATTGCAACATTTTGAGGTTGTTGTGTATAGTGATCACAACCTCCTTACTTTCATCGACAAAACACCCAAAGATTATTAAGGCTGAGTTTCTTTTAGCAAGAGTATAATCAAAACATCAGGCATATCAAAGCAAAAGACAATTTGATTGCAGATGCACTTTCCCGTATATAGAAATATTATTTCATATATATATATATATATATATATATATATATATATATATATATATATATATATATATATATATATATATATATATATATATATACATTTTATAATTTATAAGAATTTCTTATGTAATATTCTTTACCGCATGTATACATTACAGATGGTAAAAAAGAAAGCTTCATTATATAAATCACTTTTTTTCTTTATGGGGGAAGTGTTACTTATGCGTGATAAAATTGCTTGTCTGTAGGGATTAAAATCCTTTTAATTTCAATTTCGGCTTACGGTGATAACAAATAACCAGAAAGTTAGAATGATTGGTCAGCATCGCGGACATACTTTCTCCGCGTGATCGAAGTTTGTAAACAACCTTTTAATTATTTGTTTTTTAGTGAGTAACATGCACTTTCTACGTGTTAGTTTTAGAGTACTAAGAGACCACATGACCAATATCGCGAGATTTGAAGTGATGTTTCCAGGTTAAAAATGAATTCTTAATATTTGTTTACGCAGAGTCATTCAAAGCCTTGAAGAAACAATGTGTTGTTTTTAATTTTTTTGCCAGAATATTGTATTCTTCGTCTGATTTTTGGATTCGATAAATTTTTTTTCCTGGACACTCAACAAGATGATATTCTTATAAAAAATTCTGAAAGTTATTAAAATTCCGTATGAGAAATTAACTGCACTCCAATAAAGAAGAACTTATATGTCACAAATTATTAATATCTACGAATTGACAGAGTCACTCTAATTAGTATCAGTTAGCCAAAAGAAGATGTTTTATTTTGTTGATCAAGTTACCACGAATCTCCAGCGAGAACAAATTATACGTTTTGATCAACAGTCCATCAAAATGGAGTCTACAGGCTTCTCTGAAACGTTAATCTTCCTGATTTTGGAATGTTTCTTGTTAAAAGACTGTTTTTTTGTTAAGGTACTAATCCAAGATCATCCGAATACTAGTAGTCCTTAAAATTTGTGAAGTTAAATTGCAGCATGATCGTTGTGTGTTACATATGCACACAATATAAAACACACTATAGTCCTAAGTGAATACAAGTGCAGGGAAATTGGATAAACTACTTCATTTGAACCAAAACTTGTATATTTATTCACAGATGTGAAAAGGGAGAAAAATGTTCAGTTGCAAATACACAAGAAATAGAAAGTGAACGTATTGCCTATCATCATCATCAAACACTGAAATGACAAAATTTTACATGGACCTGAAATAATTTATACAGTTGAAAGGTATTGAAACATCATTGCAAACATTTTAAAATAAAAGTAACATTTATATAGACGGGTGTTTCTTTCACCTGCTTATCACTCCAAAGGACAATGTCTCGTGAATAAAGTACTTTCTGGGTATGCTTATACCATATGACGTTGTAAATCAAAGCATTAGGTAAAGAATTGCTACAGAAAAACAGCGACAAAACATTTTTAAAATATAAGAAAAACCTCAAACTGAATTGAAGGAATTGTTATACTGAGAATGCACCAACACGCATTGCATAAGAAAGAGAGAACACGATTTCCCTACAGGAATGTTTATGATAGTCACATGGATGAACAATGACAAGCAGACATTGTTGACATGTAGGCGTATAAAATACACATTGACAGTAATGTATATCTTTTAAAACTGGGCATAAACTAAAACCCTAAACTTAAAAAGAAAAGAGGAAACGATACTCATATGGACATCCTTAAGGGAAGAAAGCCTGAAAACATAAAGTTTGATGAGAGAAAAGCATTCTACAACAGAAGGTTAAGCATTTAGTGGATAAATGGAACATCGAGTACTTTCTAATCTATTCAGAGAACGACCAGTAGTTGATAGGTTTTACAGAACTCTGAAGAATTCAATGCAGAAATAGGTGGGCGTTTCGCCAAAGTTAATTAAGTGACACAACACAATCATCATATGGCACAATTTATCGCGACCAAGAAAAATTTAGGTCAAAATTATTGATCGATATATTGGGCTATTTGAACACTGATTCTTATGAGGCTAGAAAGTTCAATAAATGATGAAACAGTCAGAATTTAGAACCGCTAAACAATTTTTGGAAAGGGTAACCATTAAAATTCACCGAGGAATTTTTAACAGTGATGCAAATACATACAATTATTACGAGATTATATGTTATTTACTACACTATAAACAAGTTTAAACTGTGTTGTGTAAGCGCTGTGTAGGAACGTACTTTCCATATTTTTGTCATGTTTATATTTACCGTCTATACTCTCTTATAAGTCTAGTCAAATGCAAATGACAAAGATCCTGACCTGCCGTAGCATATGACTGCAGACCAGGATATATGTTGTTTGTTCCGCTGATTATTCATAACAAACTGCACAGACCCAGATCTGCAGGTGCATTATGCGATAGCCGATTTGGGTCTGTGCAGTTTGCAGTTGGACTCGGATTATAAGAGAGTACACATGATACATAAAGTTTTTTATCTGCTCATGTGTAAAACAGGATTTTGGTTAAGTAAATGATGATAGTGCACACCCGGAAGAAAAATAGATTCCATCTGATACAGAAAAGTATTTGAAATCCATTGGAAAGAATAGCTGTAAATTTTGGCCAAATTGTGACAAAAATAAGAAAGTTACTGCAGAGTAATCACACCACAGTTTGCACTCGTACAGGGGGGGGGGACTAAATTCAGATAGAAATTACGGAGTGAAAAACGTGAGGAGACAATGTCATCTTGCAATAAACATATTAAGCTAAACCAAATACATGGGTGTACCAGTATATGTGAAATTAAACTGTTTTTTTTTCTTTACGTTTGTCCTCCCTGTACTTAACCTGATGTATTCAGCAAAGTATACGTTTGCCTTAGCGTAAATCAACTCAACCTACCTTTATTCACCTTTTGCCTGATATATTTATGAGTATTTTCCATATTAGCATCCGGTTATACCGTGTCCGGTGTTGACCTTTCTGACGTGCTGTACCCACTGTTAAACCGTCTGTCGTGCTGTACCAGTAGTGAATGAATTTGTCGTGCTATACCCGCTGTTAATGATCTTAAATGCTGTACCCGTTATTAAGCGAATCTGACCTTCTGTCCTAGTTAATAAATTCGTATGACGTGTTGTGACGTTTTTTTTATAACCATTTATGGTGCAGTACTCGTTGTTAAACCATCCGTCGTGCAGTACCGGTTGAGAGTTTATCAAGTTAAGCAATATAATTATATAACTCGCGTGCAGTCGTGTTGTTTTTACGTCCATTTAGAGGATGGCTTAAAGGTTGTTGTACACTTATCTAGTCACAGCTAATAGGAAGTCCCTAAACCCTCCTGATGCAGATAAACTCAATCGGAAGAATAACCGTATCTTAATACCCCGGGCATTTAATGTCTGTGGTATATAACCTTTGTTTGAACTCACTGTTAGCGATTTACATGCATATAACACAGGTTGTCAAACCTGTATATAAGTCTCAGCCTGTATCACGCCATCTGTATTTGTAGCGAAACTCAGCATAATCAGTTTTAGTCGTGTTTGTCCGATTTGGCATGATGTAAGATCCACACTCGGCCTACCCAAAAGCATTAGCTCTTGATGTTGTCTTTACACAGTCTTCACCATCAGCATTCAGCTTCCTCCATTAACCCCATCTTTCCACTAATCACACAAAATTATAATTAACTTTCCTGATACCATTGTTTTCGATCCTTTTCTCTGATGTTGTTACTATCATCATCAGCAGCAGCTGCATCATCATCATCATCATCATCATCATCATCATCATCATCATCATCATCATCATTATCATCATCATTATTATTATTATTATTATTATTATTATTATTATTATTATTATTATTATTATTATTATTATTTTCTTCCAAGATTCCCATCCAAGTTTGTAAAAATGTTCAATTTTGACACATTTTCTTTACTGAAATTGTCCTGTCTGTATATTAGAGGTGCTTTTATAAAAGATCGTGATTATCAATATTTGAATGCTGTTTTGGGAGGTTTTCATAACCACGAAGATGACTTTGGAATAAAAAAGTTTAAAATATTTGCAACACTGGCTTTTGATGCCTCTAGTTGAGGATAAATTCGTCTGCCAAAACGGTGACGAAAATTAATTTTCTGAGTTTGATATTTGGGCTCGAGACGATCATTATATATATATATATATATATATATATATATATATATATATATATATATATATATATATATATATATATATATGGCATTAAAGGACAGTTGGTAGCATATGAGATAAAATGATGGTTTATTTGCCCCAGCATAGAAGCTTTTTGAAGAGGTGGAACAAAGTCCAACTTATTTTGACAGGGCCTGTACAAGGGGATTTGGTGCCCTAGACGAACCCTCCACCCTTTACCTCCCCTTCCCCCATTACTTTTTACAAACTGTTCATAAGTATTACTACACGTTTGGCTTGGTAATTTTTAATTTCATTATTTAGTCTGCATATTTAATGATAATAAATCAATAATCTTATATCTATTTTATTTCATGTTTTGCGCCCTTTCCATCCCCCAATATTCTCCTCCAATTTGGCACCATAGACGGCCGTCTAGTTCGCCTATTCGGTCAAGCCCGCCCTTCATTTATAGTACTCCCAGCGGCGCACGTTGATTTGGCTTTCACCGGGTCTTCAGGTGAAGACAATTTGGAATGCATGGTCTTTTGATGCGTACGTATCTATGACTCGATACAAAAATATATAGAACATAATTTTGACGACATAACAATATGGTACAATTCTGTTACTTGTTGTAACAATATTTCTTTGACAGAAAAGTCATACGATATAAGAATACACTGTATTTATAATGAATTATTTGGCATGAAAGTATGCTTTATACAGTTATTGCTGCATTATCATGTCGCCAGAAACTTTGCAGTGGTATTGTATTTCAAGTACTCTTAATACTTGTGAACAATTGGATTCGGATGAAATAAATATATAACCAAATTCACTTATACAAGGATGTAACTTTATCAATCAACTAATGGAATGAAATTTCCTTAATGAAACTGAAATTGTTAGGCATAGTAGCGAGAAATAAACAATGCCCCTACGACAATATTGTTACACTATCACTTCAAAGAAAACGGTTTCTAAAATGACGCCTTATTCAGACTAGAAAAAAATAAGAACAAGTGATGAGCACTTGAGAAAAACTGAATGTGAATCAGAGTTCAAGGTGATTTTATTCCTTTGAATCGCATGAATATAGACCTATTATATGATAACTTTACTGTCTGATCACATAGCTGTAGACCTATTATATGATAACTTTACTGTCTGATCACATAGTTATAAACCTATTATATGATAACTTTACTGTCTGATCACATAGCTGTAGACCTATTATATAACTTTACTGTCTGATCACATAGCTGTAGACCTATTATATGATAACTTTACAGTCTGTTCACATAGCTATAGACCTATTATATTATAACTTTATTGTCTGATCACATAGCTATAGACCTATTATATTATAACTTTATTGTCTGATCACATAGCTATAGACCTATTATATTATAAAATTATTGTCTGACCACACAGCTATAGACACATTATATAACTTTACCGTCTAATCACATAGCTATAGACTTATTATATAACGTTATTATCTGATCATATAGCTATAGACCTATTATATTGTAACTTTATTGTCTGATCACATAGCTATAGACCTATTATATTGTAACTTCATTGCCTCAAAAAAAAATTGTATAAATATGACTGCTTTATCAGACTTTAATGACATTATTTCCATTACTCGAAGAATTTTTTTCCTCCCACTGATTTTTCGTTGATTGAGAAGCTTGTGCAATAAAATTATGCAATCCATTGTACTAAACAACAGCATACCAAAAACTCCATACTGGATAAGATCTATAAAAGTAATTATTATTGTCTTTTATATTTGAAATCTTGAATTACGTGGAGTCTAAAGCAAAACTACAACTGTATGTACTCGTTTATAAGATGAACCCAACTGTAAACTGCACAGACCCAGATCTGCTATCGCACCACGCGCCGGCAGATCTGAGTCTGCCCAGTTTATTAGGAATAATAATAAGAACAAGGAGCATAGTTCCTGATCTTCAGTGGCATTATGTTACGACAGGTCACGATCTCTATTGTTACTGCTTGACTCAACATATAAGTGAGTATAGACGGACTACTACTACTACTCACATCACTACGACTACTGTGGTTGTGGTGGTGCTGCTGCTGCTGTTAATAATAATAATAATAATAATAATAATAATAATAATAATAATAATAATAATAATAATAATAATAATAATAAAACGGAGTTCATCAAGCAAGTAGTTCATCAAGCATGTTAGCACAAAGTCCAATGAATTGAACTGAAGGTCTCTGTACACACGATTGTAAGCAATACTATTTTTATGGGTCGTTACTAAGTCATGATTGATTGATTGATTGATTGATTGATTGATTGATTGATTGATTGATTGATTGATTGATTGATTGATTGATTGATTGATTATTAGCACTGTTAGGTTATTCAGGGCCATACAGACGTTTATACGATTGATGATTTAAAAATGATTAAAGGTTTCATATCGACCAGCGATATCAAAACCAAATATCTGAAAGTAAAATATAAGATGATAAGGGTAACACATGAAGCTTCCTGATGAATGTAAATGGTGGATGTTAATGAAAACATATGAAAAGGTACTGAAAATAAGGGACGGTACATACATTACGTAAAAATGCCCAAGATGATGGCATATAAGTTATAGCTTAGAATAAATGTTTACTTTTTCAGGAATTCTATAATACAAGTGACGTTTATTGTATCAAAATGTTCCTTCATGTCATGCACATTGTAATAGTGAACGTGTGTAGGTTGCAGGTGGAAACACTGTCGTAAAGTGCTTAACAGTGAATGGTTCATTGCAAGAAACGCACTCTGGTGGGTCTTCTCCTTTTAGTATGTGGAATTGGGTTATATAAGTAGTTATTAAGTCAATACTATTTTTAAGTGTAGTTATTAAGTCAATACTATTTTTTATGTGTAGTTATTAAGTCAATATACATGGAAGAAGAGCTTTCTAGAGATTATCAAAAATAAATAACTGGAAAACTTACCTTCCATCTTGTTAGTGGAGTACCAGCGTCTAAAATGAACAGAAACAGAAATTCAGACAATAATAGAAATACTAACACAACTATCCCATTGTTAAAATTTTACGTCACAATGTAGTGTTGTGATAACCGTTGACTGACTCAGTATGGACCTTTAAATATCCTTCCTCAGTCTTAAACCACATGAGTGCCACGATTACTTCACGTTGTTTCTTCTATCATCTGTGTACAACATCCCCTGATGATACATGTACACAGATTTCAATATGCTCATAAAACTGGAAGTACCAGATTTGGAAATAAAATAGAAAGCTCAAATACACATTCAAGATGTATGTTCTTTTGAAAAGCTAAAAGAAAAACACAAAATTTCAACAACTTAAAAAATTTCTCAACTATAAAGATGTCGTCTAAATTGTAATAATAATGTGTTATATTTCCAGAAATAAAACAATACATAGTTGATAGTCATCACATTATGTTTAATTTCACTAGAAGTGTGCTAGTTCGATTATCATCATCGGATCTGTCCGAATAGGTTACCGACTTTTATTATTTCGCACCGCACTACACCTACACAGAGCACTTTACTTGCCGCGGGACACAATAACCTTAAAAAGCGACGATGTACTGTATAACACAGAAAAAAAAAACTCATGCATAAAACGTCGGGTATAAATTTCAGTAATACACATGGTTTAATGAGAGACCCGTCCGACATTTTGATTTAAATGGATCTTATGTTAATCTGGTAAGGGCACAAATACATTTTTTAAACTCATCTGTTTAAACCTGATGAAAATGTATTATCAAACTAACCTTTATAGTCTGATTGCTATAGACTTGAGCACAAAAAGGGTTTCGATGTGGTCTACGCACAGACGCAAAAGAAACCTTTTTCTTTAATTAACCTTCTAATGGCATTTTTATCCCCCACGAGCCATCTAAACGAATGCAGATTTTCACGTATTTATCAAATCATTTACACATTGACCACGCGGGTGGGATTGGGTGGAACGCCAGGCGTAAGGAGCATCGTTGTGAGCTTTTTATAAAAAGTTTTAGCAGATGAAATTGTTATTTATAGTATTTCACCTTAAACGTTGTCTAAAGGGGCGTTTCTTCAGAAAACATATTCAGAAGGGGGAAGGGAGGATGAAAACTTACGTATAACTATTTTTTCATGAAAGTACATTACCACCGCGTGACTTAAACCCTAACAACACCACTGCTTGTACAATCTAGAAGTTCTGACAAACGTTAAACATCCAATATATAGACACGTATTAACACTTATATCCACTTTGGAATTGGATAGATACTGTTTTACACAGTACCTCGAAGACCCGTCTGATGTACGGAATAATTTCTGGACAAAAATGAATAGTATGCAATCTCGGTGAATAAATCCAACCAGATTGGTTAATATATGGGACTAAAGGAAAACACTATCCGACTCAACCCTGGCACAAAAAGTGTCAAAATAATAATGGTTTGACATATTTAGTTTCATTTATTACATTTTAATCCGTCTATATCCTACTAGAAGCTGTCGTCGCTAGATTAAGGACACAGTAAGCATTTTAAGCAACTGAAGGAATGTAGGCTTATGGGTGTTTCCAAACTAAAAATAATGCATACGATACAAAATGAATAGTCCTGAAACAATCCGATTGATCATTTTCATCACGCAATCGTTCAAGAAACGAGCATCAATACTTAAGTTTAAACCGGGATTTATATATAATTGTATTCAACAGTTACGTGATTAGATACTCACTCAAAAATTTTACCTATAAATTATTTCTAGTTACATTTGTGATGATCACTTTGCTATAATCCACGCCTTGCTAATGTTTAACAAAATTCCTAATTCATCTAGAAGATTACCAAAATAAATCTTTCTCATTGACAACAATCGTTCCGCCGCAGTTTGCTTGGTATTAAAGAAAGATGGTTTCCAGTCAAAACGTTGTTTTGGATTTGTTCAATCGGAAAAAAAAAAAATTGGTCGACATTCTGTCTTAAATACACAAGCCACATATTCTTACTAAAATTGAATAAATTGGGTTATTGTTTTCACAAGGCTCTATGAAAGCATGCATACATATATCCTCGCTCACACGCGGAGTTGGGGTGGCTGGAGGTGAGATTGAGATGCACATCTTTGATCCCACAAATGGCCACAGTTCATATATGTCGATAAAAAGTTTGAACCTAATTCTAGATGAGACCTATTTTTGCGAAGCCTGTCCCAACAACGTGAAGTGTACAGTGTGATGTGACAGAATAATAAAGTCTACACTGACGAGGGTATTGAATAAAACGTGGACAAACCTTGATCTTCACCTGTAAAACTAGAAGTTGAACGAACTATAACGCAGACATGACATGAGTGACTTAGTGCGACACGAAAAATAACAATTGGTTGTAATTACATGTTACTCAAACATCTGTTGACGTCAAATACGCTAAACAATGACGCATTTATGTTTTACTCAGCACACATATAAGGGGGTTGGGGTACTTGGATAGGCGGCACTAAATTTAGTTGAAACTGTATTAATTGCCATACAATACTTAATATTCGTCCTTTCTCCACAACTTTCGTTTATTCAGTAGAAGAAACATTTTGCAGGACAAGAAATTCTGGGTCAGCCTAATTATAAATCAGAATTAGTCGTATGCATTAATGGTGTACCAGCCTATGGATGGAATCTGACACTTCCATCCATCTCTGAAACACTTTAGGGTTTCTTATTATGTTTTATCGCCATCTCATTAATTTTGACGTATGCAGGAAATCCCTTCTTCGTGTGCTAAATTGACTATTTTCAATAATGCAAACACAGAAGAAAGTATCCCTTACAGATGTTACATTTTGCTTTTTTACTTGATTTCTTGTGGCTAAAGCAGGGTGTAAACCCCAAGGAAGCAAACACGTACATGTACAGAGAGATAGTTTAATATCCTGCTATAACTCGAATGACAAACAGATATGTCTGCTGTATTGTTAGTTGAATTCACGATGGACATTCAAGTTTTGTTGTTTTCTTGTGTCCTTGTATATTTCCAAATGGTACACGAATATCCTATGATAACCTTAAGGTGAGAACAAAAGACTAAAATTGCTTCTTTGATTTTCTCATGTGGACCTGAAGACATCCCAAATTCACACAATCGTTTTACATAAGCATTTAACTACACGCTTATTTAGGAAATTACCAATTTTGAAATAAGTATACATACTGTCATTGTTAACTTTGGAAGGTTTGCACATGATATTTCCACCTCTTTCTGGAGTCATTTCAGGAGCTCCTTATGTTATGAACATTTCTAAAGTGTTTGTCTAACTTTAGTCCATCATTTGTAAGCAACATGTTCACATAAATAAAAACAAGCACACAAGACAATTACATCACCAACCAATTCCAAAAGAGCAGAAGAAAATCACACAGACACAAAATAAAGTATTGTTTTTTTCCAGTATTAAAGATACGGTTTAGTTTGAAGTGTAAAATACCTATTGGGCAAACAAGATTCACACTACCGGTCACTCTCCCTGAAACAACGACCTATTATCTCCCACAGTAAAACTTACCCGTGTCAATGTCTCACATTTAGGTTGGTCTGGATATCTTGGCCATAGCCAGGACATAAATAACATGTATTATTTTGTGCAAAGGTATGGACTTGAAGCTACAGCAGTATATCTACTCATTTATATAATTAATTGTTATTACTGTTTTCTTTTTTTTTTCATTAAGCAAAGATCACATGTTATCAGGATAACAGAATTACAAACAGAATATGTGAAACCTAGAGAATGAGCTCAACTTTATAGTGTGTGTCGTGTACAAATAAACTTCATGCTCTGCAGCTTCCAATCTGCTTCTGCATTTCAAAATTTTCAATGGACAACTGTTAGTTTGGTTTAAATGTTCGCCAAATGTTAATTTAATGTATTGAAATGCGTCTTTGAGGGCGTGTGATATTGTTTTCGATCAAAAGTGCGTTCGTTCAATATGTATCATTACAAATGATGCCATCCTACAATACTAAACTGTCTTTCTCCTATTCTATTTTGTGAACCAAGAGTTTTATTATCAAACCATATTGAAAATATACTTTTTCCTAAACTCAGTTGTCGGTAGTGAGAATCAGAGAGAGTGTGTGTATGTGTTTGTGTGTGTTTGTGTGTGTGTGTGTGTGTGTGTGTGTGTGTGTGTTGGATTGTAAAAGTAGATTTATTAATTTTAGTCACATTGCTAAAATGTCTGCAGTGTGGCATCTTATAGAGATGTCTAGCACTGGGACATAAAGCCACAGACATGTAGTATTATGTCCCACCAGTCACATTATCATGACAACAGGCCGACAAGTCCTAACACTATATTCTTAATGCTGAGCGCCAAGCGAGGCAGCTGCTAGTACAGTAGAATTTATATTATTCGTCAAGGTGCTGACAGAGGCATGACGGATATGAGAATAGACGGATAATAGAATATGTACATTAAGAGTATTATACAATTGTTACGTATATGTGATTAAATTGCTTATGTGTAAGGTTTAAAATTCATTTATATTTCATTTTGTTTCATTATAATTAATTGCAATGAATATTTTTCTCATAATCGGGATTCTATTTTTAGTAGTGAGATATAATTTTAGCACAAACTTTTATTTATTTAAGACGAAATAGTAATACGTGAGGGTTGGCATTTATGTCGTCTTACATTGGTAACAAAACAACAGAAAGTTAGAATGATTGGTCAGCATCACGGACGTACTTTCTCCGCGTGATCAATGTTTGTAAACAACCTATTTTTATGATTGGTTTTTTTAAGCCGGTCTTCTCTTGGCGACGTGACAAAACTAGCGTACTAAGTGACCACATGACCAATCTCACGTGATTTGAAGTGATGTTTTCGATGTTAAATACGCATTCTTAATATTTGTTTACGCAGTCATTCAAAATTTTGAAGTAACAAGGCATATCTATGTATTTATTTTAAATTTGTTGCCTTCGTCTGATATTTGCATTAAATAATTTATTTTCCTGAAGGAATTAGAGCTGGCATGTAGCAAGCACGATTCTAGTGTACTATTTGTTAAAGCGAGTGATATTTACCATTCCTTGTCCATACAACACAGTTTTGATTATGATTTGATTAAGGAGTGCACATTAAGGGGTTATGCGTTAGTCTCTGAGGCTTATTGGCAAAAATTTAGAAACTATAAACTTATGTCGAATTTGCTAGAGCAAAAGAACAGCTATTCGAGAGATGGTGCTTAGCCCAAAAGGTTGAGTATGATTATGCAAATATCAAACAACTAGTATTACTTGAAGAGTTTAAGAACCGTGTCCCTTGTGACGTTAAGAATCATCTTGAAGAGCATGAGATTGAAACCTTGACAATTGCTGCTCTTGTTGCTGATAAATACTCCTTAACTCACAAAGTTCCTGTTGTAAACAAAATATTCACTCAGCAGTCTACTGTTAGGAAGGTACTTTAGCCTAATATGACTCTCAGTAAAATAATCTGGAACAAATTCTAAAAATCAAGCCTCTGAGAGAAATGATTCAAAATCATTGTCTTTGCATATGTGTACCTATTGCACGAAAAAAGGACAAGTCATTTCGGATTGCTTCAATTTGAAATATAGGCATCAAACACAAGATAGACGTTACCAAAATGCTCTTATTTCTAAGAGTCAAGGTCATGGTCACGGTCATGTATTAAAAGCAAAACAGTTGTTGGGTCTAAGAAACCCTATTCTAATTTTGTTATGGAGAATTATGAACCATTCATATCGAAGGATTTTATATCACTCTTGAGTGATTCGGCCAATCCTATCCCTATTGAACTTTTAAGGGTTACAGGAGCTTTTAAGAGTCTTTAAGTGTCAGGTGTTTTGCCTTCTTCTGAGAAGTATTGTTCTAATGAGAATGGTCTCATTCAGGGAGTAGAGTGCGGATTTGTTAATGTTAATGTTAATGTTCCGCTCCATTCTGTAAATTTGTCATCAGACATAGTTTCAGGCCCTGTGACAGTCGGCATAGTGTTTAACCTACCCGTTGAGGGCATTCATTTGTTGCTAGGCATCGACCTAGCATGGAGACAAGGTTGTCTTTAATCCACTTGTAACTGACAAGCCTTCTTTGGATCAAAAACTTGATCCAATTGAAAAATAATACCCCGAGTTTTATCCAGCTTGTGCAGTTACAAGAGCTATGGAGATATGTCAAAGAGAGCTCTTGAGAATGATTATCATAAGGAAGACATTCCTTTAGATGACCTAGGTATTGGTCAGGCTTTTGATGAGATCACTTACACTTCTAATTTGAATCAATCAGGTGGTACTGATCACAGTGATTATCTTTTAAATACTCATTCTCTTTTATCTAATCAGGGTGATCTCCTGTTTGTTTTAGAGGGCCGTTAGTGAAACTGAAGCAATTGATGTACCTGTATGTTACTTCATTAAAAACGGAATTCTTATGCGTAAATCGAGACCTCCCGAGCTACTAGCTAGTTACGAATGGTCAGTGAACTATCAGATTGTAGTTCCAGAATCTCACAGACAGGAAATACTTAGTTTTGCCCATGAAACTCCTCTGGCTGGTCATTTGGGGACAAATAAAACTTATAAGAAGATCTTAACTCACTTATATTGGCAAAAAATCAAAAGTGATGTTTGCAAATTTTGTAGATCTTGTCATACTTGTCAAATGGTAGAAAACACAATCAGAAGATACCTAAGGCTCATCTACAACCAATTCCTGCATTTGACGAACCATTTAGCAGAATAATGGTAGATTGTGTTCATCCCTTACCTAAGACTAAGTCAGGCAACCAATATTTGTTGACCATTATGCGTGCGTCAACAAGATTCCCAGAGGCAATTCCTTTGAGTAATATTAAAACCAAAACTATAGCAAAATATTTAATAAAGTTTTGTACACAATTTGGCCTTCCCAAATCTGGCCAATCGGATCAAGGGTCAAATTTCATGTCTGGAATTTTCCAGCAAGCTATGCACGAATTGGGCATTTAACAATTTAAATCCTCTGCATATTATCCTGAGAGCCAAGGGACCTTAGAAAGATTTCATACGACTTTAAAGAACACGGTTCGGTTTTATTGCTTTGATACTAGCAAAGATTGGGATGAAGGCATTCATTTACTTTTATTTGCTGTAAGTGAGTCCTTTCAGGAATCTTTAGCATTCAGTCCCTTTGAACTAGTTTTCTGACATAATGTGCGTGGACCTTTGAAATTGTTAAAGGAAAAACTTCTTTCAAATGAAGATGCAGAGCTCAATCTTCTTGATTATGTTTCTGATTTTAAGTACAAATTGTCAAAGGCTTGTGAGGTTGCAAGAACAATCTGCGCTCTACTCAATCCAGAATGAAATCAAGATATGATAAAAACTCAAAGGATATGAGTTTTCAACCTAGTAATAGAATTCTAACTCTCTTGCCAGTTCCACAAAATCCACTTCAGGCCAAGTATTACGGTCCATACACGGTTGAAAAGAAAATAAATGATTTAAATTACATCATAAAAACTCCTAGTAGGCGAAAACAAAAACAACTTTGCCACATTAATATGTTAAAGGAGTATATTGAAAGAGATAGCCCAGTAAATCATACAATTAGTTCAGTGGCACCTGAACCACAAACTGAGTATTTACGTGAAGAAATTTAATTAGACACCGTTGAACATGGAACAACAAATCTTCGAAATTCGGAAATTATGAAAGATCTATACCAGAAACTTTTATATTTACAGCGAGAATAAAGGAGTGAACATAAACAGTTATTATTCAAATATGAATACTTGTTTAAGTATATTCCGAAATCAACAAACAATTTTTTCATGCCGTTGAAATTGTTGATTCAAAACCTGTAAAACAAGATGCATACAGGATGAACCCTCTCAAACAGAAAACTTGAAAAGGAAATTCAGTATTTGCTGAAGAACGATTTCATAGAGCCCAGTAAAAGTGATTGGAGTTCACCATGCATACTTGTTCAGAAACCGGATAAAACTTTCCGTATGTGCACTGATTATAGGAAGGTGAACAGCGTGACAAAAACAAATTCATTTCCGTTACTAAGGATCGATAATTACATCGATAAAATAGGAAATGACAAGTACGTCACCAAATTTTATCTTTTAAAAGTACTTTGGCAAATTACACTTATGGAAAGAGCGAAATAAATTTCGGCCTTTGTGGCTCTAGATGGACTCTACCAATACAAAGTAATGCCGTTTGGGATGAAGGGTTCTCCAAGTACGTTTCAACGTTTGATGAATATGATTACTTCCGGTCTAGATAATTGTGACGCTTATATTGTCGATGTCATTATTTACAACGACATCTGGAAAGGACATCTAGCCATGATTCAGAAATTCTTTGATGCTAATTTGACAATCAATTTGTCTAAAATTGAGTTCTTCCGTGCTTGTGTGACTTTCTTATGACATATTGTGGGACATGGTCAAGTAAAATATTGATGCAAAGGTGAAGGCTGTCTCTATTTTTTCTGTGCCTGTCAGTAAAAAGCAATTAATGCAATTTTTTGGTATGGCCGGATACTATCAAATGTTTTGTTCAAATTTCTCCAATATTGCTGAACCTCTGATAAATTTGTTAAGCAGGAGAAATAAGTTTATCTGGACGAAAAATGTTAGGAAACTTTCGATAGATTGAAAGCAATACTCAAAAGTGCGCCAGTTCTAACAGCTCAAAATTTCAACCAGTCTTTCAAATTGTCTGTGGATGCAAGTGATGTTGGGTTTGGAGCCGTATTAATTCAAGAAGACAGTAATGGCATTGATCACCCAGTGTACTATTTCTCCAAGAAATTATATAGGCACCAAAGAAATTACTCAACAATCGAGAAGGAATGTTTAGCTTTAATATTGGCATTGAAACATTTTGAGGTTTACATTAGCTCGGTTCCTTCTCCTGTTGGTGTGTATAGTGATCACAATCCCCTTAATTTCATCGACAAGATAACAAATAAAAAACGAAGATCATAAAGGTGGAGTGTGTTTTTCCAAGAGCATAATCTGAACATCAGGCATATCAAAGGAAAAGACAATTAGATTGCAGATGCACTTTCCCGTGTATAGAAATACTATTTCATATACAATTTATAAACTTCATAAGAATATTCGTATATGCTATTCTTTACTGCATGTATAAATTACAGATGGTAGAAAATAAAGCTTTTTATGTAAATCTTTCTTTTTTTATGGGGAAAGTGTTAGGTATATGTGATTAAATTGCTTATGTGTAAGGTTTAAAATTCTTTTTATTTAATTTTGTTTCATTATAATTAATTGCAATGAATATTTTGCTCATAATCGGGATTCTATTTTTAGTAGTGAGATATAATTTTAGCACAAGCTTTTGTTTATTTCAGACGAAATAGTAATACGTGAGGGTTGGCATTTATTTCGCCTTACATTGGTAACAAAACAACAGAAAGTTAAAATAACAGAAAGTTAAAATAATTGGTCAACATCACGGACATAACTTTCTCCGCGTTATCATTGTTTGTAAACAACCTATTTTTATGATTGGTTTTTAAGTCGTTCTTCTCTTGGCGACGTGACAAAACTAGTGTACTAAGTGACCACATGACCAATCTCGCGTGATTTGAAGTGATGTTTACGAGGTTAAATACGCATTCTTTATATTTGTTTACGCAGTCATTCAACACCTTGGAGGAACAAGGCATATCTATGTATTTATTTTAAATTTGTTGCCAGAATATTTTATATTACGTCTGATTTTTGGATTAAAAATATTTTATTTTCCTAAACACTCACAAGTTGACTTTCTTATAAAAGAAATCTGAAAGGTATTCAAGGAAATTAATTCTGGAATTATTCAGAAACAAAGATTGTGATTCAAGTGAGGAATTATTGTTATTCATATATTGGATTACATCTGACGTCATCACCCTCCCTATTCATACGTCGTTGAGACTCGAACCCGGATTCTTACGGGACTATCTAGTGATAGGACTTGTGTTTTTTTCTTAGACTCATATTTAGATTATATTCATCAACTGTAAGTCCTATTTACCAATTTTTACATTGTTGTTTAGGGAAATAAATTGTTTTGTTAAAATTTACAAAGCTTGTTTGCTTTCACTCTTTTCTTTGTTACTGAGTACGAGCTCTTGTCACGTAACAAAATAGACTGGGTCATCAAAAATCATAATATCTACATAGGTACATGTACCTATTTTTAATATTTTGACATACAATGCCCTGACGGGTAGCAGAGATTGACGGTTAATTGGGTGCCGGATAATCAAAATTCTACTGTACCATTTTATAAGTTCGAACCCACGAATTCCAACATCCGAGGTGGACGCTCTTACCACTTAGGCCACTTGAGCTGTCATCAGAATAAGGAAGGGGGAAAATGTGATTCTAATTAAATGTGGAGCACTTTTCCTGACAACAACCTTCGATATTGTTGAAAGATTACGTTGCCACTGAGATTGTCTTACTTACAGACTACAAAGTACGTCATTCGCTCTTTCTGTAAATATACCCCATGAAGTCTTATATATGAAAGTCTCTTTGCTGTGTTGTCATAATGCATTAACCAGATTTATCCCAAAGGTTATGGTTCCAAATCGGAATTTGGTTCAGCGTCATGGGTTGCATGAGCGATATTTCGAATTGTTAGACATTATCGGGTAAGATAGGAGCGCAGCGATGTTGTGGTTATGGTGTCCTATTAAGCAGTCAGTTCGGTTAGGGGGTGGCCGGCGGGGGGTTCAATTCGAGCCAACTTATTTTTTTTTCTGTTCATCTTAATCATTATTTTTTTTTTCAACCATTAAGATAATTTTGCCTCAAAATCAGAGTAAGGACACCTCAGATTACCCCCCCCCTCGAAAATTAATGGCAACTTGCTTGTAAACAGCTTTCTCTTGAGTAGTATGCCGTGGTGTGTCAAGGGAGGAATGAAAAATATACTTACAACGGTTTTGGACGGGACGTGTCATAAAGTTTACATGTAGATATTTACATATCTATTCATACAATTGACCTCCCCACTCAAATCTTACCTATAAAAGAAATTCGAAGCATCGAACTTACCTTACATCACAGTGTGGAAGTTGACGGTCCTGTTGAAACTGCCGTTCTGGATCATCAGGATCAATGGTAATAACTTTCATGACTAAGTTTTATTCCTGGTCATTGTTTTCCAGCGGCTTGTACACAAAACATGTAACTATGTAGGTTTAAAGGACGTTTTATCAGCGAGAAAACAGAAAAAGTAAAACCACAACTTCCTTGTCGAATTTGGTATCTTAACTATAATCACCTACTGTATTTTACAGTGTAAATGTTTTCAATGCGAACCATAGGGGAACCCAGCAATTTGTACAAATAATATTCACAACATCAAGTGGTGAGAGAGAAATTCAGATTAATAAGCGGATAGCGTTACATTATTGCAAAAGATGAAATAATCTTTCTTAGTTGAAAATGATAAGTGCGGGGGGGGGGTCTGTCACTGGTGGTCACACTCCCATCACAGGCATATTCAAACTGAGCGTATCACAGTCAGGACTTTGTATAGACCAAGTTTTTTTACAGTTAGATGGTTTAGATATAATGACCTGGAAATGTTTACTATGCAAGAGCTTTCAGAGGCTTGGCACCCAAGGACAGCGGCATTCAACACACCCCTCGTCTGCTTGTTTGCGTCTCCGCTCTTCCTTACCCAGCTCAATGTTACTAAACTTTATTTATTGAACACCGTCCGGATAATGACAGTATATAATATATTGTTACAAGCCAGGGGTTTTTGCTCGACCGAGCGGTGTCAAAATCCAGGCGCAAATCCAGTTAGAAGTCATAAGTTTACCCCAAATTTCCAAAGACTTCTATACAACTTCAGTTGTAAGTTGGAAAGCCCGACGTGTCCAATCTATACATAAATTTTACTCTGATCAATACAAGGCCACATTTGTCACAACATGCTAAATAACCATCAACCGCACATCTGCATAGTTTCTTTACATCAACTTTTCGTTCCGCCATCAGTTAACACTGTAGAAAATCAACAACTATCCCTAACTAGAGGGACTATATTACCTGCGCCAACTAAGGCCAGTTAATCTACCGTTTCAAGGCACATCACACCAGTAAAACTACATCACATTTGCCATGGCGACGTAAACGGGATCTGCCGAGTCCCTTCTCATTTACCGGTTTCCTACCATAAATACTGCCACTGCAGTCGTCACAACACCAATGTACACCACTAGATTTTATAAAGCACATCACTCCATGCTCACTCATGCGGATTGAGTCTGAATTCTCTGCCCATTGACCATGGCAGCTTAGAAACGCACTAGGAGGCAGGGTACAGTTTCGTATTTTGGCCCCTGGCAAATTTCTTAACTTAAGGCTATGGTGTGACTTTTTCAGCAATTATTGTCTACTAATTAAATATATGGATATATTTGTGAGCTAGGTGTTTCGGGCTTGTGTTGCTCTTGAAATTGATGTCAGGCATGTACACCTTCCATAGTTACTCTGCAATATGTTGATAGTGAAATACCAATAGTTGTCTACGAAGAAGAGCTAGCCTCTCGTAACAGTAAACATGTGGGTTTGGGACAAGGAGCATATCTCAAAAACGGCTTGGATGACAACTATTTTCAACTGCATCAGCCTGTTTAGTACACACTGTTTGGCAGAATTGTAATCTAGGAAAAGGGCTTGTGTTTGCACTGTGAGTACCACATGGTGTCAAAAATGACCTTCGGACATGAAAATTGCAGGTATAAATTTGGGGTTGTGGTGCATAAACTTCTTCTGCTATGAACTGCCACTGACTTCTCTGGTCAAGTGGATAATATTTTTATGCTTTGTTTTAATATAGGTATCTCAAAATATGGACATTCTTGACCTCACTTGTGTATTTGATTTTTTTTATGATTTTTTGTACTAGGTCACTGATTGCGGCATTAAATTTGTACATAAATACTGGACCCTGCCCCCCTAAAACTTTCTCTCCGTGACGTCTACTCATAATAACTGGCTAATTATTTCGGGTTAAGTAATATTTCCCATTGCACCGAATTCCAATAATAACAAGAAATCACACAAACCTAAGAATTGCTTAAACTGGGCGCTACAACCAAATGCGCATCTCCTTAATTTTATTACAATATGTGATGCGAAATTAGTCATAATAAGTGCATAATAAAAATGATAATACAACCAGAATTGGAATCGAGAAAATTAAAAATTTAATGCATATACAAATATACATCATTATGAATTTGTATGTTCAATATTCAACAGAGAGAAGGCTTTATTTGTTTTATAAATGTAACCATAACAGCTGTAAACCTTACAAATATTTCTTTTTCTACGACACGAGCAATATATCGACACATTAAGGTATAATTCCGTAGTTTAGCAATTTTTTTAAAAATCAAATTAATACCATAATTCTTTCTTTATTGACCAAAACTGTCAACCTGAATGACCAACAAAGGAACTAGATTTGTTTTATGATTTTCATTTTGCACGAATCTTCATGCACTTTATATTTAGAGCTTGCAATATAATATTCCTTTGCGTGTTCAAACACACATCTTCTTTAAAACATTAAATACGATCTAAAAGGAACAAAAGTTCTGTGTCGTGATTTTAAGATAAAAATATCATTTCAAATCTAATATTTTCCTGTTAGTCCGTGTTTCTAGAAAGGTAAAATCAGGACAAGGCATGTATCACACAATAAGATTTTAGAGAAGGTCTACAAAGATTCAAGATCCCAACCACTACATTTCTTTAAAAAATAGGACACATTTCAATTTACTATTGGTACGGGTGCAGACAAAAGTTCAATCAAGAGTTGAACAGAACTTACTGAAATACCATATCCAACAATACTGAACGAATGACGAAAAGATATCAAACCTAAACTTTGTATGAATGGAAGAGTTTTGTATACGAAATTCTTCGTGCCTTCCGCTATAAACGCTCAGACTTAATTCACTCTCGAAAGCAATTGAAATATGTCAAGCATGTGGAATAACTAACAAGCATATTTGTTATTGGAGCAGGGGAGAAAGGGAGTGAAGGAGGGAGGAAGGCGGTCTTTTTGGACATTTTCGTATTTAATAAATAATAATAATCGTTTTCTGCACATTTTAATAGGTTAAAGAAACAACAACAGCACCAATAAAGCATTAACTCAAACATTTACCGTATAGTGTCGACATGTTTTTGCAACTTAGTATCATTGGTATTATGAATACTGTATATGAATCCCAAGGAAAGTGTTAACATACTGTTATGACGAAAAATGTTGTTGGTTACTTGGTGTAATTTTAGTTTCATGATTTTTATACAGTCCAAATGCGTTTTATCTTTGTCATTCCAGATTTTTGAGTATTGTTTTACCCTTATACATGAGAGGGGAGGGGCAACCGATATCAGAATGGATTGAGATAAAATCGAGTGTCATGTTCAATTCATTTATAGAACGGTGATATATGTTACCATTATTTTCTTAAGTCAATAATTATTAATGAGTGGATATTAATCAATCATCTATTGGCCTAGAATCGACAACAGGCAATACTATAATACAGGTTAGAGAAATTAAATTCGTACTCTACGGAGTTTCGAACCCAGGTCCGCGAGTAAATGGCACCCATTTCCTTGCCTGCACGCACCAGCCCATATGCCGTCACGATTAAGCACGCATCACCCAAAAGAATGGCACTGAGTTGGTGTTATATGAGATCGTGCGTAGCAGCCACACTCGATGGACGACCTAGTAAATAATTCTCATATATATATATATATATATATATATATATATATATATATATATATATATATATATATATATATATATATATATATATATATATATATATATATATATATTTATATATATATATATATATATATATATATATATATATATATATATATATATATATATATATATATATATATATATATATATATATATACACACACAGTCGTTCCAGATTCCTATGAAAGAATTAAAGGTATATAGGATTTAATCAAGAGAAATTAAATTCTATTACATATTTATAATTCTTTGTAATAAAAAAAATCCTATACAGCTTGATTAACTAACTAACGTAATGCTGAACACTAAACAACACAGCCAATCCCGTCCCTAGGGCAAGGCGAACGAGGCAACCGCCTTAGTCCCCACGCTTCTACACAATACAGGAGGGAAGATGGTTGCTTGGTCCCGCGCTTATCGCTTGCTGCCTTGGGCCCCCACATCCCAGAGTCGGGCATGGAGACAACTGCTAGTGCCATTTTACCAAGTCTTTGGTATGATTTGGCGGGGGCTCTAACTACTTAGGACACCTGAGCAGTACCAGTATAGCCATAGGTAACTGGGGGTTGCCTCTCTCGAACAGCTAACGATTCAGTTTACTTTTGCAGGCACACTATAAGTAGCAAACTATAAACGCTTATTAAACTAAGAACACAGTTTGCTACACATTTAAACCCTAATTATGGTTCACAGTAGTTTGCTATAAGCCTATTATAACCACCACCACCCACTGCGTTTAAATATTCAGTCTATAAAGTCAAAAAAGTTACTGAATCAATACTTATCGTATAATTGACGAAAGTAATGTTTGAGTTAATGTTTTATTTGAACATCACGCCTGTTGCATAGGCAGATTGGAATCCATACACCTTATTGATTACAGTAACTCCACTGGTAGCCTGATTTATGCACACTTTTACCACATGGAAAAACCCGGTCAAGCTAAATTAGACCTAAATAGTGCTTGGGGGTTTTCCGTATAAGGTAGATGATTCATACGTGTATTCATTTTATCAGCAACTCGCCCCAACATTTATGTTTGCTTAGGCTAAGCCTGTTTACATGAATTTTGTCTTGATTTTTGGTTTGCTATTTATTGTGCAGTGAGAGCACGTGTCTTGACAATGACATATAATCTTTTGAACTAAGCAACACAAATAAGCAAAACAAACAAATTGATCAAAACTTACGAAGTAATTTAATCCTCTAAGTTATTAAATAAACATTTCAGAGGAACTTACTGCATTGTGAATTAAATCCCTGACTGCTACAAAATTATTCATTCCTATCATAAGATCAAACTATGGAAAATATTTTCAGTTGTGTTCAGATATAATGTGAGAGGAATCATTTATTGAATATTATTCATTGGAATTATAAACTGCTCATCGATTCTTCAGAATTTAACAATATTTTTGGATTATTGTTAAATCATTAATAAACTTTTATCTTTGTGATACATCAAGACTGCCGTTGCATAAAACTATTAAAATCTGGTACATCAGCAGATTCAATATTGAAATTCATTCGGAACACAAGATATTTACTGAAGTTCATTAGGAACACAAGTAACTTTTAGACTTGTGATACATTTTTTCGGATTTTTTAAAATTTAATTTAATTTACTATAGTTTAAGTTCTTCTTACATTGTCTTTTTTAAATTAAAGAAATAAATATATTTGTTGATTTACTTGTGGTTTTGCTTCTATATGTTACTTAACTTAAGACTCAAATACTCTTTTTTAAGAAAAAATATGTTTATAAGAAAACTCTGCTAAAATTAGCTCTCACCTAAATCCAGAAATGAGCCTTTAACTTAATGGAAAGTCGGATTATTCTTAATTATATTTCTCGCCTCTACATATGTTACGATTTTCCAAAACGGGCCGAAAAGCCGCTAATATTGAAACATTTTAATTGCGCTGTCACAATTTGTATTCAAAGAAATATATTATTAATGCTTTTTTAATTTATACACGAAGAATGTTTCAGACGAAATGGTGCTCTGTTGACATAGCGTTAAGCTGAGAAGTATTACAAGGGATTTTTCCGAATAAAAACCTTTCTGTCAATTGCAATACATTAATATTTTAAATTATAAAAATCCTTACAAACATCGACAAAATTGTTCATATCACATATGCAATCTATCAGAGAGAGAGAGAGAGAGAGAGAGAGAGAGAGAGAGAGAGAGAGAGAGAGAGAGAGAGAGAGAGAGAGAGAGAGAGAGAGAGAGAGAGAGAGCAGGGGTGGAGGAATAAGTGGAAGATTATTACAAAAATTAAACCGTCTCCTTTCAAAGCTTCAAAGCGTACTGAGACATGAACTGTAAAAATTAATCTACATTTTAGATTTTGGTTTTATTGATGAACGATGGAAAAATAAGAGCAGCAGCTATCACATAGAGCGTGACAAAATATTTTTGGTGACGAGTGATGCTACTATTAGGGGTTGGGCAAGTCCACATTTTACCATTTCAAGTAAATTCAGACGATAATCTTGATCAAAGATATGTATATTTCTTTTCCCAGCGTCGCTTTTATGCCATAAGGGGTTGGAATTTAAATGGGATTCAGTGTAAAATATAAACCATTTTAGTAATTTTTCCAAATCTATGATCATCTGATTGTTTCGCTGTCGATCTATCCATATCCATGTTGATGTTATGTATATTTAGTATGAATTGTTTGTTATTTTGTTTGTTTTTATTATATGCTATTGTGTATGTGTAATTAATTCTGAAGCTGACCTTTCCCAAAATCAAGTTCATGTCTGCCTGACCAGAATCATTGATTTTATTGTATATATGTAAACAACTACTTCATAGCTAATTATTTTCTCTCTGATTGTGGATTTAATATTAGGATCATTATCAACAAAAGTAAATATATTTATCTTGGACTGAATCAAGGACATTGTGTTTATATAATCTTTATTAAAATTTTAGTAACAGACCTTGCATAATTCTTGCTTGGATTGTCTGGAAATGAACTTTTGTCCAAAATCCGGGTTTATATCTTGTGTCTTTGTTTCTTTTCTATAATCTTGTTTATCTAGTAATTATTCAGTCGTGTTGTAAGATCATGAGGCAGAACCATTTGTTGTGTTCAAGTTTTTAATTTTGGATGAAATTGTTTAATTTAGATTTGTCTTCTCTAGAAAATACAAAGTGCTCCTTTTGGAAAGAGATATCAACTGGAAGTTATAGTGAATTCAAACAAGAACACATTATTAATGTGATTCAACAAAATACTGTTGGCACATTGTTACAATTCAGGCCATTTATATACTAGCACCTGAGAGACTGCTGACCATTACAGGCACATCAACATCCTCAGCTTTGGAAAATTTTTTGGAATACCACTAAAGTTTATTCAGAATTTTATTTATTAGGACATCGTGTGATGTATCATGAGATTTATATACGCTCTGGCTTATCAGACATCCAGGCCTAACATCAGGTATTTTGCCTTTATATTATAAACAAAATCAGATTGTTCAGCTTTTAAAACTATTTTACATGAAAAAATATCTATTCACTAAATGACACATAGTAACTGACATGTGTTTCACTAAACGACACAGTAATTCATACGTGATTTTCACTAAATAACAATAATTCTCGAGAAGTTTTCACTAAATGATACATTGTAATTCCCACGTTTTTTTCTCTCAAGAACACAATAATTCACACTTGGTTTTCACTAAGGGAGACAACACATTAGTTTATAAGTGTCAATGTAAAATGCTCTAATTTTATATGATGTGCTATGCTAATAAGCAATCGTATGTGAGTTTTTTCTACTCTGGCAGTGGGTCAGCTTACTTCTTTATAATCTCTACTCTGGCAAAGGATCAGGTCATTGCATTATAATTTCTACTCTGGCGGTGGGTCAATTTAGATTTATGAAAGTTGAAGAGGTATATTCCCTTGAAAAGGTGATAAAAGAGATCTACTGTCTGTTACCTGTGGCCTGAGCTAAGGTGTCAGCTTCTGTGTTGAACTTGTTCGAGTCAACGAGGATGGAGAGTACATCGTCATCATTATAGTCTGTTTACCTTAGATGATACAACGATTGTAACCTTCTGAAGGGATGCTACATGGTGAATATGCTATGGTTAAACATGAGCCTCAGCATCATTTCGACTGTGAGGGCTAGTTCCACTATCCCATGGGGGCATAATAGACCATGGTCCCTGAGATGGAAGGCCCCACTTTCCATAAAGATTTATTGGTATAATTCGGAACAGCGAAACACTGATGCGGTCCCCGTTGCTAGCACGAGTCCTGTATATGGATTGCAATCCTGCCCATGGTCGGATGATGAACGATGAAAAATGAAGAAGCTCCATCCTTGCTATTTTAAATCAATATTCCAAAAGAAAAGAATGTGAAAAAGATATTGTGATCTAAAAATTGAAATAGTTACAAAGTCAACGATTTAGTCATTCCGTAAGCACAAGAGGCAGTTACGAGAGAAGGAAAAAGAGGAGGAGAAGGGAGCGTTATGCACTCTTAACCCAGGGAAGTAGACTCGCATAGAGTTTATATAAGTTTTAACCCACTTGCAGCTTTGATATATGTTCAAAGCCCTGACATCATCGCTTTAACCGAGGTAAAACCAATCTAGCGCTCAATACCTATACAAGACTAAGCTATAATACCTGGATATTGTAATCCTCTTCACAACATAAGCCTAGAGGGAAGTGGAATTCGTGTACGTCAAAAAGTGTTTTATGGTTTAATCAAGCAAACTGAAGATTACCAGATTGCAAGGAGTGTGTATGTGCATAAAGATCAATTACATATAAACTGTGCTGTTTGGACATTATTATTGAAGACCTCATATACTGAATAGAATTCTAATAAAATGTGTGAGCTATTGAACAGATTAGTGCATTTGATCTGTTCTCATTTAGTCATTGTAGAGGATTTCAATTTGAATCAACTTATTTGGGGGAATATACTGGTTCTTGTGACGATCCAAGCTCTGAGTCATCCATATTTGCAAGAGCTACGTAAGATTTCTTCATATACCAGCAGAGCAGTAGAAATATCTGGCCAGTATCAAGCACTCAAACGTGATATAAATAAAATGTAAGAGTGGTAAAGGGTATGTCAGCTGGGATTTAATGTAGCCAAGCCCTAAGGGATGTACGTAGGACGCAATCATTTACACTATAGGCCTAATGCAGTGAAAACCGTAAACTCGGTATACCGAAATCCTGTCAAGACCGATTTTCTTTGTCCCGTAATTTTCCAAGTAAACTGACAAGCATTATCCACGATCCCATAATCGAATTTTACGCTTAAAAATCATAAAACCAAAGCTCTATTCAAACCTGGAAATATGTTTTAGCTACTGAATTCCTGACACACGAGATGCAGATTACTTACGGTTAGCAAGTACTGAGCTGATATGTGAAACAGAGACCAAGAAAATGTCTCACGGGCACGCAATGTTAAAACATACTTGTCACGCGCGCCTACACCGATTTAGGCTAACAATAGACAAATAAATCTTTGCACCAGATTCACTCCTGACATACCATGAAGTTTGAGATCGTATACAGGAACCCCAAGAAATCGTGATTGCAAAGAATACGCTTTATTTGGCTACGGTACAAAAAAGGATTATTAGGATACAGGGGGGTGGTAGTAAAAGTATTAAGATTAAAATATTCTCTAAATTGTATTAAAAGTAAGTTTTCATTAAATTATACTGAAAGCAATTTTGCACTAAGGTAGTGAGATTAAAATTTGATTTGTTTTCGAGCTGCAGCTATGTGCTGTTTTGGTAAAGATCACGCTTGTGTGAGCAAGGATATTATCCTGCATTAAAGGTTAATGTCAACAAATTTTAGACTTGATGACAAGCTGATAATAGGCAATTATACAATTCTCTTGTACCCAAAGGTCTGCAAATTCATGGTTCACGTGTATCCTTTGGGAAAGGGACGAGTTTGTCCTGATTCGATAGAAACAAACGTGAATAAAATAACAGCAACCTCGAGTAAAAATCAGTCCGTTCGTTCAAGAATAAGAAAAACTCCTATTTCCTTGGCAATGTGCTATCCGCTTGTAACTCTCGCATTGCCAAGTTCACCAAAACAAAAATCTAGCCATATCTACACGGTTATGAGTGGCACCTTCATCTTTTAGATATCTCTCTCTCTCTCTCTCTCTCTCTCTCTCTCTCTCTCTCTCTCTCTCTCTCTCTCTCTCTCTCTCTCTCTCTCTCTCTCTCTCTCTCTCTCTCTGATATCTTGGATAAAAACATCTCTTAAAGTGACTAGTATTTCCTTCTCATAGCAGGAATGAGAATAACATTTCTTTTCAAAAATAAAATCATTAACGAAAATCATCTTAATTAAAGAAATACGTAAGAATAATTAGACAAAGCTCCTCGTTTTCCTCAACCGGGCTCTTGCATTGTGACCATTATGAATTATGCAAGTATTTAAACATGGTGGAGTATAATTCATAATTCTAATTAATATTTTGTAAAAGAATGAAAGTATTTTATTGATCCTATATTTCTTGTGACAAGGGCTGTATTTCTATACGGATCAACTCTGATTTTCGGAAGAAACATATAGTGCTATTCCAAGTTTTCATTAAATTCATGTATATAAAACAAACAAAATATATATTTTCTATTTCGTGCACCTTTACATACACTCTAATATATACAGTCACTGCTGTTCGCATAATTACAGCCTCTCTCTCTCTCTCTCTCTCTCTCTCTCTCTCTCTCTCTCTCTCTCTCTCTCTCTCTCTCTCTCTCTCTCTCTCTCTCTCTCTCTCTCTCTCTCTCTCTCTCTCTCTCTCTCTCTCTCTCTCTCTCCCCATAAGAGATTAGCAAATAACTTTTTACATCTGCAAAGCCTCATTAAACTGAAAACTGATCAGATCCCAAACTTGATTTTGGTCCCAAGTGTTTTCAATTTTGATGGGTTTCACTGTATATGAAATCAAGTGTTGGAACCTTTACCCAGCCGTATCAAAAGAAACGGATATGTGTGCTTTGATTGATGACGATTTGAAGTTTCACACGCATGTGTCTGCAGCGCTTAAAAAAGACAGTAGTGGTTGTGAAGTGATCAAGACCATTTTCGTATAACTTGATGGGGCCACGTGATCAAAGCTCTTTTCGGCAATGTTCATACAATTCCTACAATATGGGAAAAAGTCTGCTCAGCTAGGTTTAAGATATATACATAGATGGAATCCAGAGGAAAGCAACAGATTTTGTCAAAGACAAAAATGGACTAGCATATCAGGATAGGCTGAAAACCCTCTGCAGGCACATACTCGCTGCATATGAATGCGTGGTGAAATAATCGAAGTGTACAATTTATTTAGAGGACTAATTAGAGCTTCTTCATTCTCTCAGAATAATCAACAAGGGGCTGCAAGTATAAGCTAATGAGGCAAGTATAAGCTAATGAGGCAAGTATAAGCTAATGAGGCAAGTATGACCTAATGTGGCAAGTACTTCTTTTCACTTAAGTGATCAACGACTGGAATTCTCATTACTTCCAATGACAGACTTTATGAAAAATGATAGGTTATGTGGTTTGACCTTTTGTGAAAAATAAAAAATATCAGGCAAACATTTCCATTTATCTAAATATTTGTATGACCTCGTCCATGAATGCACGAAATATTAAATGCAGTAAACGTAATAGAAGATATGTCATACAGGCTTAACCTTTCATCCTCACAATTCAGTATTAACATTATGTATAAAGTTAAACCTGATAAAAGAGATACACTACAGACAGACACAGACAGATAGATAGATAGATAGATAGATAGATAGATAGATAGATAGATAGATAGATAGATAGATAGATAGATAGATAGATAGATAGATAGATAGATAGATAGATAGATAGATGGCAGAGACAGAGAATGAGAAATGTACACCAAACAGAGAGGAAAGTGCAGTCCCTAGACAATATATGAGAATACATAAAAATATACAGCGAGATTTTAATGCGAAGATACTATAGTATCGTATGGGTTAGAAAAATTGAATTCGTGCTCTGCGGAGATTCGAACCAGAGTAGTACTTTTAGTTCTCTTTGGTATATATTGCATTTTCTTGTAACAACCTCCTTATACCTTGATTTTTATCGCAGGAATACTATATTGTTAGATGAGAATTACTTACTGGGTGATGCTACACACAATTGTCTGTACCAGCAACATTATAGATATGTATTTGCTGATGCGTATAAGATAATGAGAGTCTAAGAGTTGGTGCATGCGGTCAAAGCAATGACTGCCAGAGCCGTAGATAATATTCGTCCTACCTTTTTATCGTTAACTGCGCACAGTAGGGAATAGTTAAGTTGTAATATTACCAGTTAAAGCGACCACTCAGATGTGACAAACAACAGCTGAGTGGTGGAGATATGAAATAGGATTGAAAAAATGAAATTATCAACCTGGAGATGTTTGTCAGGCATAATATAATTTATTTTCATCATTTAAAAAATCATTTGCCGATGATTTACACAATACATCCCCGACATGAATTACATACTGAGAGTCTATCTATACTCTAGATCAGAGGTCCTCTACCGTTTTCAGTCTACTGACACGTTTGAGTGTCTATACTCTAGATCAGAGGTCCTCATTCGTTTTCAGTCTACTGACTCGTTTGAGTGTCTATACTCTAGATCAGAGGTCTCAACCTTTTTCAGTCTAGGGACTAATTTGAGTGTCTATACTCTAAATCAGAGGTGCTCAACCGTTTTCAGTCTACGGACTCGTTTGAGTGTCTATACTCTAGATCAGAGGTGCTCAACCGTTTTCAGTCTACGGACTTGTTTGAGTGTCTATACTCTAGATCAGAGGCCGTCAACCGTTTTCATTCTACGGACTCGTTTGAGTGTCTATACTCTAGATCAGAGGTGCTCAACCGTTTTCAGTCTACGGACTCGTTTGAGTGTCTATACTCTAAATCAGAGGTGCTCAACCGTTTTCAGTCTATGGACTCGTTTGAGTGTCTATACTCTAGATCAGAGGCCGTCAACCGTTTTCAGTCTACGGACTCGTTTGAGTGTCTATACTCTAGATCAGAGGTCTCAACCGTTTTCAGTCTAGGGATTAATTTGAGTGTCTATACTCTAGATCAGAGGTGCTCAACCGTTTTCAGTCTACGGACTCGTTTGAGTGTCTATACTCTAGATCAGAGGTGCTCAACCGTTTTCAGTCTACGGACTCGTTTGAGTGTCTATGCTCTAGATCAGAGGCCGTCAACCGTTTTCAGTCTACGGACTCGTTTGAGTGTCTATACTCTAGATCAGAGGTCTCAACCGTTTTCAGTCTAGGGATTAATTTGAGTGTCTATACTCTAGATCAGAGGTGCTCAACCGTTTTCAGTCTACGGACTCGTTTGAGTGTCTTTACTCTAAATCAGAGGTACTCAACCGTTTTCAGTCTATGGACTCGTTTGAGTGTCTATACTCTAGATCAGAGGCCGTCAACCGTTTTCAGTCTACGGACTCGTTTGAGAGTACACGAGAGAAAGCAGCGGTTACCAACCATTGTTTCAAACTCTGATATGCCTTTCCAAATGCATGACATTGACGTAATTTATAATCTTAATATATGCTCTCTACTCATATTGCCGCTTTCATTATTTAATGCAAATGCTTTCAATAAAAACGTATAAATTTGGTTACTAGATTTAGGAGCTTAAAACACGGGCACCCAAAAATCCATGGCGCCAGCGAGCACTGTGTTGTGGACCACCCCTCTAAATAATAAAACTTTTTGTTGCCTTTCAAAGTGACTAAATGGTTAACCCCATATTTTCTTCCTCGCATTGAACGTCTTCATGTATCTCTTTTCACTCGGCTGATAAACTAAGAGTTATCTTCCTGAATGATCGTCATTTACCAAGGTGTATAGGTATTTATTTCTTGATAATATTTTAAATTCATATAAAAGATCATTTTTGATAAGAAAGACCTGAGCATATCCTACAATGTATGGCGTTCATGTGCTCTTTCTTTTAACAACGTCAAATACTTAGATGTTGACAAATTTAATACGAAAAGAGTGTTTTAATTCTTTTTGCTATTCCTACCTTAGGGATAAATGATAATATTACCTATATACCTATCACTAGCAAGATGCCTTTAAGACTCAGTTATTTGAGGAAATATTTCGATAAATATAGCAAAATGATAATACATGACCATAAAGGCTAGAAACATGGTTTAAACAGGCATGATCAACTGAAGTGCTATGCCGGTGAATGAAACATTCTGTTGTACGTGAGTAGTGAAGGGGGCAA